>PVJX010048618.1:0-11402 GCA_004027295.1 Dolichotis patagonum
CATGGCTTTATACTATTGTGTTATGTTTGATATTATTGTATTTGAAACTATGCTCAACTATAGCAGAGTAAGAGATATGGTGTTAGCTACTGTTGATGTCCAGTTGTCTTAATGTAAAGTACTGTGTTGCCTATGTTGTCCTGTTCTGATCTGCTCTGTACTGCCCTCTTTTGTTTTATTCTCTTTCAAATAAAAATTTTAAAAAAAGGAGTAGTATAATTTTCAGCATACAGATATTTTGCTTCATTGGTTAGTTTGATTCCAAATTATTTCATTTTTAGATGCTATTGTGAAAGATGATATTTCCATAACTTCTCTCTCAGTGAGTTTTTTGCTTGTATACAGGAATGCTATTAATTTTTGAGTGCTGATTTTGTACCCAGCTACACTGATGAATTTGTTTATTACCTCTAGTAGTCTTTTAATGGAGTTTTGGGGGTCTTCTATATACAGTATCATGTCATCTGCAAATAATAATAATTTAACTTCTTCCTTTTGTATCTTTATTCTTTTTATTTCTTTCTTTTATCTGATTGCCCTGGCTAGTATTTTCAGAACTATATTGAATAGGAGTGGTGATAGTGAACATCCTGATCTTGTTCCTGATTTTAGAGTGAAGGCTTTCAGTTTTTGTCCATTTAGTATAATGTTGGCTGTTGGTTTGCCATCCATGGCCTTTATGAGATTGAGGTACATACTGTCTATTCTGAGTTTCTGTAGGGTTTTTATCATGAATAGGTGTTGGACTTTATCAAAAGCTTTTTCCATGTGTATTGAGATGATCACGTGCTATACAGATTCAATGAAATCCCAATCAAAATATGATTAACATCCCTTGCAGATCTAGAGAAAATATTCCTAAAATTCATCAGGAAACAGAAAAAACCTAGAATACCAAAGGCAGCTCTGGGCAATAAAGACAAGACAGGAGGCATCTCAATTCCTGACTTGAAACTATACTACAAAACCACAGTGATAAAATCAGCATGGTACTGGCAAAGAAATAGACCTGAGGATCAATGGAACAGATTAGAAGATGCAAACACTACTACAAAAACACTCATCCACCTTATATTTGAAAAAGTGCTTAAATGTGTTCACTGGGAAAAAGATAGCCTCTTTAATAAATGGTGTTAGAAAAATTGGCTTTCCACATGCCGAAGACTGAAAATAGACCCATGCCTATCACCATACGCAAAACTAAAGTCTAAATGCCTCAAGGATCTAAATATTAAAACAGAAACACTAAATCTACTGGAAGATAAGGTAGGTAGAAGTCTTGGAGACATAGGGGTAGGAAGAGAATTCATGAACAAAATGCAATCTGAATGAGAAACGCTTCAGAGAATCAACAACTGGGATCTCATATTATTGAAAAGTTTCTGCACTTCAAAAGAACTCACCAACAAAGTGAAAAGAAAACCCACAGAATGGGAAAGAATTTTAGACAGCAACCCCTCAGACAAAGGACTTATATCCAGAACATATAAAGAATTGAAACACATCAGCCTCCAAATTCAAAGACCCTCTCCAAAAATGAGCATCTGAGTTGAACACATAGTTCTCAGATGAAGATATACAAATGCCAAATAAATATATGAAGAAATGTCTGCCATCACTGGTCATTCAAGAAATACAAATTAAAACAGCATTGAGATTTCATCTCACTCTGGAAAGAATGGCCACCATCAAGAAATCCACTGATAAAAAATGGTGGTGACGAAAATTGATGGGGATGAAAATTGATGGGAACTCTTAAGAAGCTGTTAAGAAGGAAAGTGTATCTCTAAGTAAGGTCATTTACATAGGGTTAGAGGTGCTACGTTCAATGGTGGAAAACTCACTAAACAAATAGTAGGTAGAATTAATAGTGTGGATTTCTTCTTATAGTTCTAGTAAGTACTTTCCCTCAACTACCTGCTTTCTTTTTTCCCACTTTTTTATTTTAAAACAAACCAAAAAAAGATAAAAATGATGCAGAATTTCAAAAAAAAAGAAATAGGAAATTATCATTAGTTAATATATTGAATGTTGTTATCTTGAAAGTAGTTGTTCAGATTACAAGATTTAGGCATGAAAAAATGATCAATCAATGAAAACACAAGCTGTTCTTTTTGATGAACAGAGATTAGTAGTATAGTTATCTATCTTGTATATATTTACATACACACATATATTTTAAAAAGTAAATAAGAACTACTTATCTTCTGTTTGTTATTTCAATCTTCAACTTTATAAGTCAGCATACTTTATATAGTGTGAGCTATTTCCATATGATGACTGAGTTCTGGGTACTTACACAAGATAAAACCATATAAACTGTAAGACAATACAGTGTTAAAATACTCACATTGGGGTAAAACCCTATGTATGTAAGTGATATGTGAAAGCATTCACTACATGCAGTCATTATTAAGAACATAAAAGAAATAACACTGACTAGAAACCTTATCTGTGCAAGCAACAGGGAAAAGCATTCACTACACAGAGTTATACATGAAAAATTCACATAAAGGAATTCACATAGAGTTAGCAATGTAGCAAAACATCCATACACACAAAGGTGGAACCCTTTTTCCACATTGCTTACATCCATTGATGTCAACCTTTGTTCTCTGTAAAATTCCAGGAATTTGGCAACCCCCCTTTCTGCAAAGATGTAACCTTTGTTCTCTGTAAATTTCCAGGAACTAGCCGAACACCAAACTACAAAGTTGTAAACTTTTCACTCTGTAAAATTCCAGTGAATGACCATGAGATATAACAAAAACCTTCCTCCCCTTAACTCCCCTCCCCACCCTTGCTTTGTGGTTTTCCCCTTTATAAACCCCTCAGAAGTTTAACCTGGCTGCACAGTTCTGCAAATTCCATCACGTCTGTGCTGCTGGATACCAGCCTAAATAAAGCACTTCCCTTTTTTTCTTTTTTGGGGTACAGCATTTGGGGGCTCATCTGGGACTAATGCAAGGACCCCCTCCTGAAATTATTTTTCACCAATCAGCTTAAGATCTGTAAGTACTTTTGTTTGGGGTGCGCACATTTGTAATCAAAGACGAGCCTAGTGCTCCTTCTGCACTGGAGTGGGACATCCTCCAGTAATTTGCAGGTCTTTTGTCTGTTTGTAATTT
The DNA here is from genome assembly GCA_004027295.1 of Dolichotis patagonum. Lineage (NCBI taxonomy): Eukaryota > Metazoa > Chordata > Mammalia > Rodentia > Caviidae > Dolichotis > Dolichotis patagonum. The sequence goes on from PVJX010048618.1 coordinate 3,129, forward strand.
GGGGCTTTCAGCCACTTGTAATTTGGGGGGGTTGCCATTTGGCTTTGTATTCAGTGTCTTTGTAACTTGGGGGCAACTTTTACCTGTTTGAATCCTTAGTTTCTGTTTCATGTCTTATGTTGCCTTTTGGATTTAAGGGTTATAATGAAAATTGTTCCCCTTTAGGTCACTCAATCGTGGACAGAAAAACCTCTGGGTGTGTGTGTGTGTGTTCAGTGTTTGTCCTGTCCTTTGTGGTGCCTGTTTTTGTGTTTTCATTCTTAAGTGATCACTTCTAAAACTTGGACCAGACACTATCCTTAACAACTTTAAAGATTTTTTTAGATTGAGCTCAGATCACCAACTTGGAATTCCTCCCTTCTTGGTGGCTTTCAAAGCAAAACTGAAACCTGAGCCATGCCCAATTCTTCCTGCCGAGGAGGAAAATCCCCCTCTCTCTAAGGGCCCTCAGGGCCTTATTTGTCTATTGGAATCTATTTTCTCCACCCATCACCCCACTTGGGAGGACTTCCAGAAGAGCAGATTTTATAGGTTCTGTTTACAGCAGAAGAAAGGGGTGCACCCACACCTTGGGCTGAAAATCAGTGCACAATCCCAACAGGAACCCATCTCCTGAGCCTGTTCCACTTGTCCCATCCTAACTGGAACCCTAATGCAGACAAAGGTAAGGAGGCTCTCAATCGGTATTGCCAGTTGTTCCTAGAAGCCCTTAAGGGCACTTCCAGGAAACCCACCAATTTGTCCAAGGTCTCAGAGGTAAGGCAATTGGCTAATGAATTCCCCTCAGGTTTCCTGGAGATATTACAAGAGGCTTATCACATTTATACACCCATAGACCCAGTAGCACCTAAAAATGCATGGGCAATTAACATTGCCTTTATGACCCAGTTGGCCCCAGATATTAAATGAAAATTACAGAAACTTGAAGGATTTGAGGGAATGCCCCTTAGTCAGTTGTTAGAAATTGCTTAAAAGGTGTTTGATAACCGAGCAGATCCAAAAGACCAAAAATTGACTAAAGTTCTAGAAGTTTTGGCTGAAAAACTTACTAAGTCCCACAAAAAGCCACCTCACCCACCTCTAGATAAGAATCAATGTGCTTACTGTAAGGAAATGGGACATTGGTGAAAGGATTGTCCTAAGCTCAAGGCAAAACTGGAGAGGGATGCAAAGACTCTGCTGTCCCACAATTGAAAAAGTCAGGGCTCTTATGCATGAGCCCAGGCTATGAGGATTTCTGGGGCTGTGGGACATTGCAGACTTTGGATTATCAACTTTGCTGAGATAGCTCAGCCCCTTTATGACTCCTTGAGGGGGACCACCCAAGGTCCTCTAGAATGGACAGATTCTCAGCACCAGGCTTTCAAACAACTGAAACTAGCCCTAACAGAGGCTCCTGCCCTGGCTCTTCCTGACCTCCAAAAGCCTTTTTCCCTCTACATGGATTAAAAAGCAAGGAATAGCCAAGGGAGTTTTTTGACCCAGAGCTTGGGGCCATGGCAGAGGCCTATTGCCTATCTCTCCAAGAGACTGGACAATGTGGCAGCTGGATGGCCACTTTGTTTGCGAGTGATTGCCTCAGTGGCCTCATGGTAAAAGAGGCCCAAAAACTGACCTTTGGGCAAAAACTCCTGATTGTCCCCTTGCACTCCTTGGAGACCCTCATTAAAGCCCCACCAGATCGATGGCTGTCCAACTCCCAGGTGATGCACTACCAGGCTCTATTTCTGGATCCAGCAACCATCAGTTTTAAGGAAACAGCTGCTTTAAACCCTGCTACTCTGCTGCCTGATGATGACCCATCTTTGCCCCTCTGCGACTGCATTGAGGTTATTGACCACCTCACGGGACTCGGACCTGACCTGATAGATCAGCCCCTGCCTGAGTTTTCATCATACTAATCTGATGGGACCAGCTTTGTTCATCATCCATCAAGGTAAGTGGGTAGTAGGATGGTAACCACGGACACCCAAGTCTTATGGGAAGAGGACTTAGAGCTGGGCACCTCTGCCCAAAGGGCGGAGCTCATTGCTCTCACTGAGGCCTTCAAGTTGCCTGAGAGAAAAATTAATATTTGCACTGACAGTAGATATACCTTTGCAACTGCTTGTGTTCATGGGGCTATTTATCAGGAGAGAGGCCTATTGACCTCTGGGTGTCAGAAGATCAAAAATGCATCCCAGATTTTGGATTTACTGGCTGCTATCTGGATGCCAAATCGAGTAGCCATCATTCATTGCCAAGCCCATCAGGTGGGAGATGATCCTGTTATACAGGGAAATAACTTAGCTGATGCTACAGCCTGGAAAGCAGCCCTAAAATCAGTGGGGACCGAGCCAATCTTGACATTGTTATTGGTCCCTCCAACCTTGTCAGAACCTGTTTACACTCGAGAGGACCTGCACTTGGCTGCCCAACTCCAGACAAAGCCTACTGTTCCTGGAGGCTGATATCAGCTACCTGACAAACAAATCCTCTTCCTAGAAATATTGGGACATGAGCTCATTCACCAGGCCCACCAATCCACTCACTTGGGAGGGACAAAGCTAATTGCCCTTTTCTGGGACCATTTCTTCATCCCTCACCTAAGTTTCCTCAATCTGAATGCTCCATAAGTCTCCAATGTCAATTGGTAAACTCAAAGCAACCAAGACCAATAGAGACTGCTTGATACTGTGGAACCATGCCTGGAAAACATTGGGAGATTGATTTTACTGAGATAGGAAAACCTGGAACTCAGGGATATAAGTATCTCCTAGTAATGGTTGACACCTTCACTGAATGGGTCGAAGCTTTTCCTACCAAATCAGAGTCATCCCTAATAGTAGTTAAAAAGCTTTTATATGAGATTATTCCCAGATTTTGCCTCCCTTTATCCATGGGGTCTGACAATGGCCCAGCTTTTATAGCTCAGATAACTCAAAACTTAACCCAAGTCTTACAGATTAATTGGAAACTTCACTGTGCTTACTGGCTTCAAAGTTCAGGACAAGTAGAAAGGATGAATCAGACTTTGAAAACAGTAATAACTAAGATGGCCTTAGAAACTGGTGAAAACTGGGTGAGTCTCCTTCCTTTTGCTCTCTTGTGCACATGCTGCATTCCCTATGTAGCTGCTTGTTCACCATTTAAAGCCCTATACAGGAGACCCCCTTCCCACATTCCAAGAATCTCTAAAGAGAAACTAGCAGACTTAGCTAACCAGGATCTTATTAAGTGCTTCCAGGCCCTCCAACCTGTTCTGACCTCAATCTACCAGTTGTTCCAACAACAATATCATCCCCCTGCAGTTTTTCGTGAGGACGACCACCCAGCAGCAGAACCTGGAACATAACTCCTCATCAGGAGCATCCTAGAGTGCTTGGAAGCATGAACTCTGAGTTGATTTTATTTTCTTCTAGTTATTTTAATTATGTGATGATGATGTTAAGCTGAAGGATGTACAAACAAGGTTTTAAAATTTAACAAGGGATCTTGCTGAATACTTGTCACTATGTTTAAACTACCTGTTTTGATTTTTGTTTTCTGCCAGAGAAAACCATCCATGTGAACCAAAGGGCAGAGGATTCTAGGAACTGTGGGGAATTTAGGGAGGATGTTGGAAGAGTTTGATTAAAGAAAATAATAAGCAAGTTTAGAAAAAGGCTATGTGGAAGTGAAAGCTCTGAGGGCCACTGAGGAAGGTGGTAAGGTTGGTGCAATGGTGGTAGCGAGCAAAGTGTTCTTTCCCAAGCACTGGTTACTGCAGCAGAATTTTTATTGTATAAAAGGAGGAAAAAGGCCCCTAAAGGCCAAAAATATTTTTTGTTTTAAACTCATTGTATAAATCCTTGTGTTAAATTAAAACTAAGCTTTGCTGTAATAATGTTTTCTCTTCAAAATGTGATGGTACAGGAAAGATGAAAAATGGAAGGAGCCACATTTTCTCTAGCTCTAATTTTGAGAACTCTGTCCAATTTAAGAGAAACCCTGTACTTATATCTGTACTACTGGGGATTAGGGTAGTGGGGTCAATAGGTCTAGGGGTGTCTAGCTTAGTAATTGGAGACCAAAATTATAGGCACTTGAGTGCACTCACCAATCAAGATTTAGCCACCCTCAGTGATTCTGTCTCTAAGTTAAAAGATTCCTTAAGTTCCCTGGCTGAGATGGTTTTACAAAACTGATGGGGACTAGATCTCCTATTCCTAAAAGAGGGAGGTTTCTGCTTGGCTTTAGGAGAAAACTGTTGCTTGTATGCCAACCATTCTGAAGTCATTAGATAAAATATGCCTTAAAAAGCAGTTACAGGAATGAGAACGAGCTAGGCAGGCCAAACAAAACTGGTTTGAATGTTGGTTCTCTTTCTCCCCCTGGTTAACAACTTTGATTATGGCAGTCGCAGGACCTTTGTTAATTCTCCTCACCTGTGTAACTATTGGGCCTTGCATTGTGAAAAAATTGGTAAACTATGTCAAAGAATGAGTTAAAACTGTTAAATTAATGATTTTAAAGACAAAAGTCTATGAGCAGATACCACTGTCTAAAAGCCCCACCATGAGCCAGTGATTTGTCTCACTGAGGAAAAATCAGTGGAGAATGTTGTACTCTAACCAAAGCATTGCTATCCTGTTCTATGGCCATCCTGTCCTGTACACATCATTTCCATTGTCCTAGATTTCAACCTTAGTTCTCTGTAAAATTCAGGAATTTGGCAACCCCCCTTTCTGCAAAGATGTAACCCTTGTTCACTGTAAATTTCCAGGAACTAGCCGACCACCAAACTACAAAGTTGTAACCTTTGCACTCTAAAATTCCAGTGAATGACCACGAGATGTAACAAAACCCTTCTTCCCCTTAGCTCCCCTCCCTACCCTTGCTTTGTGGTTTTTCCCTTTATAAACCCCTCAGAAGTTTAACCAGTTGCACAGTTCTGCAAATTCCATCACATTTGTGCCACTGGGTACCAGCCTAAATAAAGTGCTTCCCTTCGTTTCTTTTTTGGACATTGTCTCATTTTGGGGGTACAGCACTCACCAGAGAGAGGAAGAGTTCCTTGTTCTCCTGGAACCCCAGATCACTGCAAGGTGCAGGTCCTGAGATGCAAGGGTCTCTCTCTTGCGCACTGCTGAAGTCTGCTACCCAAGATGACAGTATGTAACATATCAAGCAGTGATTAATTAGTGTTTTGTTTTGGGGGTATTTTTTGTTCTTTTCTTTTTTCCTTTGCAATTCTGCATTGTTGCTACTCTTTTTTCTGTTTTGTTTGGTTTGGTTTTTTCTCTTTAAATAAAATTTATTAAAAAAATAAAAATGAAGAGTATCCCTGGAGCTGCTGATGTAACCATCCCTGTTGCCGTTGCACATCTGGAACAGGCGACGCACATGCTCCTCCTCGCCGGTACTGGCTGAATCACTGCTGCCGCTGCAGCTGCCACTGCTGCCACCAACGCCACCACCCACCACTGCCATCATTCACAGGAGGCAGGTGAGGATGCACAGCCAGCACATTTGTCTATTTTTGCTTTTGTAGCCTTTGCTTTGGGTCTTATCTAAAAAAACATTATTCAGGCACCTACTGTGGAGACTTCTCCCATATTTTCTTTTAGTAGTTTTATGGTTCTCTGTCTCATATTTAAGTCTTTAACTTACTTTGAAATACATTTTGTATACATGTGTGATAGGTTCCAATTTCTTTCTTCTGTTTGTTGATAGAACTCTGCATTTTTAGCAAATTCCTTTCAGATGCTGCTGGTACTTCTGGTCCAAGAGCCAAGATAAAAATAAAATAATACCTTACCTACTTTAGCAGGTGTTCAAAAATACTGATTCTGTTTCTTCTCTTCTCAGTCTTTTTTATGATCTAGGAGACTACATGTCATCTTAGCTACTTGCATCAGGAAGCAGGAAGTAGAGGATACTAAAATTAAATATCATTAAAACCAAGAATCAGAAAGGATTCCTTATTTTTGATGAAATTCTTTTTCATGTAAAAGCAAGCAAGTCCTGCTAACTATTTTAGTGGGGGAAGGGTGATGAGCCAGATATGTATTTCAGGCTGGCCTTGAACATATTCAATAGTCAGGCTTGCCTTGAACTCACAGTGGTCTTTCTGCCACAATCTCGCAAGTTCTTGGATTACAGATGTGGGCCACCACATGGGTAAAGCCCTGTTAACTTTTAATTAATAGATTAATTAATAGATTAGTCATAGGATAAGAAGGTGTTCAGGTGATTGCTGCTGCCAGCAGAGGCACTACTGTAAATGCAGGTACTAGAATTAAAGTTATTATTGCCAAGAAGATTGAAATTCATTTAGAATATTTCTTGCAGTGTAGTCCATTGATTACTTGCATCAAAATTACATGGAGCACTTCATAAAAATGCCAAGCCTTACCTCCATGGAAACTGAATCAGAATGCGTGAGAAACAGATATAAACTTGAAATTTTAATGTTGTCTTCCCACAACCAGTTGCACTTAATTTTTATGCAAATCAATATTTGAGAACTATTCCAGACCATGTATAATTCTAAGTTAATTAATTTATATCTCTTGCCATAGAGGCTGAGAAAGCAATTATGCCCAAGTAACACAATTTTCTCAGATGAAATAGAATGGAATAATTATGCTTTTAAATTATATTCATTGAAAATATTACCAATGTATTCTTTAAAAATTTCTACTCAATAACAGATTGATTTTCTTAAGGCATCCTGAGCACATTTATGCTAATAACATCACAATAATTTTTGGTAATGTTTACAATATATAGTGATTACAGTTTTTTCAAAGAATTGAGATATATATCATATACTGTATATATCTTAATATAGCATATCAAGATCATCTTCAATCTCTTAACCCTTTCCATTATCCTATCATCCCTTCCCCATTTCCAAAAATCTACCATCTCTACTTTATTTCACTTTTCAATTGATTTTTACTTTGTTTATCAAATAAGAGAAAGCATGTGATATTTAATCTTCTCCATATGACATATTTCACTTACATTGCAATCTAAACATTCACACATTTTCCTACAAATGACTTGAATTCATCATTTTTGTGGCTGAATAATACTCCATTGTGAATGTACAACAAATTTTATTTTTCCATTCATCTTTTGTTTCCATACTACAGGTATTGGGCCTGGGGATTTAGCTCAGTGACTTAAGCACCTGCCTGGCAAGCATGAAGTCAAGAGTTTGATCTCTGGTACCTCCCGAAAAAGGGGGGGGGGCTTGATTAGTGGGAAGGCCCTGGGTTTAATCCCATATTGTAGCTATTATGAATCATACTGCTATAAATGGGGTTATGCAAATATTACTATTGTATGATGGCTTTAACTTTTTCAGAAAAATATCCAAGAAAGATATAATAGAATTTTTAGTTTTAGGTTTTTTAGAAATTCCCAAACTGATTTCCATACTTTACATTTCTACAGATAGTGTAAAAAGGTACATTTTCCCCCCTGATTCTTATTAGCCTTTGTTATGTTCTTGGTGATAGTCATTCTGACTAGGATAAAATAGAACCACATAGTTATTTTCTTTTGTATTTCCCTAATGGTTCAAGCTGCTGAACATTTTTTCATGTACTTCTTAGCCATTTGCATTTTCCTTCTTTTAAGAAGTACCTATTCAGAGCCAGGGATTTAGTTCAGTGGGATAAGTGCCTGCCTGGCAAGCATGAGGTGATATATATATGTATAAAGTTCGAGTACCTAATGATTATATTTTTATATCTTTTTGAAGAGAATAAAACAAAAGACAGAACAAAGCAGATCAGAACAGAAGAACATAAGCAACACAGCACTTTACAACAAGACAATCAGATATTAACAGTAGCTACCATAAGGTCTCTTTCTTTGTAATAGTTGAGCATAGATTCACACACAATAATATCAAACATAAAAAATAGTATAAAACCATTCAAGAGAATGAAAGTATTACAGGGCATTCTGAACCAAATAACAGAAAATGACTGGCTACTATAATATCTCATTTTCCATACTATAATGTATGGCTGTATAATATCTCATATAATACTCTATCTCATTTTATAAAATGATATATTTTATATCTCATTTTATACTCTACTATAATATGTCATTTTCCATAAAAATTTTGCTTATACTATCACACATATTAAACTCCAATAAGACACAACATGATAGAACCAATTATAATAGAATAAAAGCATGGTAGGACTTCAAAGCAAGACTATATTAAATCAGCAATGACTGCCATAATGTTTTGCTTTCTTCAAAATAGCTGTTCATACCATCACACAT
>PVJX010048619.1:0-11399 GCA_004027295.1 Dolichotis patagonum
GGAGAGAATATTCTGCAGCTGGGAAATTCTAGGATGACCAATTTTCTATGTGGAACAAAAGGCCACAAGTCCAGAAGTTCATGGTTTTTATTTTTATCAATCAGAGAAGTGGGTGGGGGTCATGGCAGAGTGCGAGGGAGAAGAAACTGTAGATATTGACTGTAAGGAGAAACAGTAATTTCCTATCGGGCACAAAAGCTTTTCAATTATCAATGCAAAGGGTAGTTTGATGTATGCAAGACTGTCATACTGCTGGGAAGGTACAATTCTTTCTGAGTCTCATGGCCTGGAATCTCATGTAATCTCATGTTATCTCATGTCTTAGACCTGGAATCTCACAGGCTCTTGGTTGAGCCCCCATTCTATCATCAGCAAGGTGAGGCAGTTTTCACCTACATGCTACAATGAGACAAGTCCACATCTCAACTGGACTAGATTGCATTCTTTTAGCAAATTAAGAGAACATCTGGTTCAATATAGCCAACTCCACATACCTCAGTGAATAGGGCTGAAGTGGTCAGAGAAAGATGGAAGCAAGAGGGCTTTATTTCTCAGAAGAATGCAGCTTGGCGGTTGCCAAATATTTGTAAGAAGGCCATGTGACTAGGACCTAAGGGCTACCTTGAAGTGTGGAGAAAAGCTGTCACTGAACATGGTTCCTGATCCCTATATCTATAGTGATCTGAATTCTATCAACAGCATAAAAAAGCTTTGAAGAATATCTCACATGGTTAACATGTGGTAGAAAATCCTGGAAGACACCTGCCTAGTGTTCGCATCACATCTTGTAGAAAAGATCATCCTTATGAACCTCCTGGTTCCCTGAGAATGGTATCACTTTATTTCTATTGTACTGCCACCAAGAATAAATTACCCTGTCTGGGCTTGAGGAAGTGCCTGGCAGACCCAGTTGAGGCACATTGTATAGAATGACGTATGTGTAACCTTTAAAACAATTAAGGTCATAAAAGGCAGAGGGAAACTGAAGAACTATTCCAGATTGAAGGATACCAAAAATTATCAGAACTGAGTGTGAACCATGATCCTGATTGGCATCTTAAATCAGAAAGAATAAAGAGATTTAATGCATATAATGGAAAATCAAAATGAATTATAAAACATAATGGGAAATGAGTAAGATTAGAACAAAGAAATGTCAATAAATACTAATAATGCTATTTCTAACCTTTCTATGAGTTGAAGACTAAGAAGTATGGAAGGACTAATAGGGATATTTGGCATCAAGGAAAGATTTTTTTTATCGGTACCGGGGATCAAACTCACGACCACATGCTTGCAAGGCAGGTGCTTATGTCGCTGAGCTAAACCCCCAGCCCCTAAGGAAAGATTTTTAAAAGTGGTCTGTAAAACTTGTTTGTATGTTGATGAAGATGATACTAGTGACTGAGGGGGACACAGTGAGAGTAATTTTAGGAACAAACTCTTTGAGAATCATAGAAGGTGTGATGCTCTTATGAGAAGTAGATAGATGAGCTTTGAGAGAACCAGGGATATTTGCTCTTTAAATCAAAAAAGGGAAGCAATGAAAAGATTTAAATTCTAATAGTTTTTCCTAAGTATAAAATACATATTTAAAGGCATAAAAGTCACCAGCATTGGTGATTAGCAATTATTTAATATGTTAAAAATGAATTATAATTAATTTTTAGTTCAAAACCACCTTTATCCATATTTAAGATGTTTCTTACAGAATAAGCTAGAACATAAGATTGTAAAGGTATATTCTTGCCACCTGAAAGAATTTCTGACACAGAGAATTTCATGCAAGTTTCAAGTAGGAACCGAGGCAAGTAGTATGACTTGATCCCTGAAACTGACCTCTGTCAGTGAGGTAAATGAGTGATACTCATAGTAATGAGTTGTATATCAAGACAACATGCAAAATAGGCTACAGAGGAAATAGGCCTACCTCAGGCCTAGGGAAATTTGTAATCCAGCCTGGTCAGGTCACCCAAAGACTTGCTGGCTTAGGCTGATGACTCCAGTCTGAAGTTCCTTTAGAAAGTAGAAAATCAATTTTCACCACACACACACACACACACACACACACACACACACACACACACAAGCTTTAGTTTGACTAGAAAAGCATGTGACTAGTAGAAAAAAATCAATTCAGGAATTATACTTCTGTGTGTCTGTATTACATTCTTCAGGTTTTATTGAAATTGTTCATTGAATCATAATATTTTTTCAGAATATCTTACAAATTTAGCACTTTAAAAACATGGCTCATAGGAATTAGTTACTTTTCTCATTTTCAACACACAGAATTTTATATAAAGAGCTGATGAATTTTCCAATATTTCCTCTCCACTGTTAAAGTTTTCTACATTTACATTGTAGCTTAGACATATATCATTATTACCTATTTTTAAGATACTTCTGTACTCTGCAAACAAAGAAATTATTTTCATTTGAAATGTATATGCAATATTGCTTCCACTAGCCTTGTGAATCACAGTGGTGATTTCAATGGGCTCTGGCTTAAATCCCAGCTCTACCACCTGCCATCTTCGCGACCTTGAAAGTGTGCTTACCTTCTGGGTCCTCAGTTTTCTCAAATGTAAGAGCTGGGGGTGGAGGGTGCAATCTGCAATGCAGCCAATGGGTATACTGCTTGTATAATCCAACTTCCCCCTGGGGTTCCACTAAGCATTTTAATTCCCCTTCTTGGGTTTTGTTATATAAATAGTTTAAGGTTTTTGAGACATAACAGTAAATCAGAAAGAAATAAACTTACAGAAAGCAGACATCCTTTGGAATGCTACAGTCATTCCATATTTACATCTAGGGTTTTTCTAGTTATCATAATAATATTTAGTACATAAATATGACTTTATGATGTAACTCTGACTAATTCTAATTCTTTTTTGTTTGCTGTTTATAGTAGTACAAAATTTCAAAATAAGATTGTAGAAGAGTGACAATGGTTAGTACACTGAATATTGTTATCTTCAAACTAGTCACTCATATTACAACATATAGGCATGAAAATGATATAGGCACAAACCTTTCTTTTCAATGAAAAGATGACAATTAGTAGTATAACTATTTAACTATTAGATAGATAGATAGATAGATAGATACCCAGAATGGAAATAGTTGTGTCTAATGGGACCTCTAACCTTTTTTTTTTTTTAAAGGAAACTCCACCCTGATTTCTATAGTGGTTGCACCAGTCTACATTTCCATCAGCATTGGAAAATTGTTTCTTTTTCCACACAGTCCCTCAAGCACTTATTATTGGTTGATTTCATGATGATAGTTATTCTTACTGGGGTCAGATGGAATCTTAGTGTTATTTTAATTTGTATCTCTTGAATGACCAACGACGTTGAACATTTTCTCATATGTTTACTTACTACTCATACTTTTCCATCTGAAGTGTGTGTTCATCTCAGCTGCCCATTTTTGAAGTGTTCTTTAAGTTTTAGAGTTCTGGTTTTTAAATTATTTCTATGTTCTAGAGAGAAGTCCTTTGTCTGAGGAACAGTTGGCTAAAATTTTTTCCACATTGTGTATTGTCTTTTCATTCTGTTTGTGATTTCTTTTGATGTGCAAAAGCTTTTTAATAAGATAAGATCTCAGTTGTTGATTCTTTGAAGTGTTTTCGGTGTTGTTTGTGTTTTGCTCATGAAGTCTCTGACAACCCCTATGTCTTCCAGATTTTTATTTACTTTCTCTTCCACTCTTTTTGTTTTAATATTTAGACCTTTGATGCATTTTGACTTTAGTTTAGTGCAAGGTGATATACATAGGTCTAAGTTTAGTCTTTAGCATGTAAGGAGACAGTATTTTCAGCACCATTTATTGAAGAGGCTTTCTTCCAGGGAACATATTTGAGTGAACAAAGGTAAGGTGGCTGACTACGTTCGTAGTTGTGTTTGCATCCTGTAATCTGTGTTGCTGATCCTCAGATTTGTTTTTTTGCAAGTTTCATGATGATTTCATCACAGTAGCTTTGTAGTATAGTTAAAATTTAGTACTTGTGATGCCTCCTGCCCTGCCTTTGTTGCCCAGGATTGCCTATGCTATTCTAGGTCTCTTTGGCTTTCAGATGAATTTTAGGAGTGTTTCCTCTAGTCCTAAGAGTAATGAAATGATATTTTCATCAGGATTGCATTAAATCTGTATAAAAATTTTGAAAGTATTGCCATTTCCACTATGCTGTTCCTTCCTATCCATGAGGAAAGGATATCTTTCCATTTTCTGACATCTTTTTCAATATCTTTTTACAGAGTATGTAATTTTCAATATACAGCTTTTTAATCCTTTGTTATTGGTTACTAAGTACCTCACTTTTTTGGATGCTATTGTGAAGTGTGCAGTTTCCCTAATTTCTCTCTCAGTGCGTTTGTTGTTTGTGTATAGGCATGCTATTGATTTTTGAATTTTGATGATGAGTCTTTTGGTGGTGTTTTTGGGTCTTCTATGTAGAGTATTTTGTCATCTGTGAATAATGATAGAGTAACTTCTTTTCTTATCCTTATTCCTTTTATATCTCTCATCTGATTGCTCTAGGTAGTTTCTAGAAATATATTGAATAGGATTGGTGATAGTGGCTATTCTTGTCTTGCTATTTCTTGATTCATTCTGCCAGTCTCTTTCTTTCAATTGGTGAGTTGAAGCCATTTATGTTGATGCTGGTAACTGATATATATTGGCTTATCTTTGTCATAGTATTTTCCTGCTGTTGATTCCCTGCTTTTCTTTTCTGTTTAATTGCTTGCCCTGCATGATGATTTCTTTTCGTTGTTCTTGGAATTGTGGTCATTTTTATCTCTGTCTAAAATATCTTTCAATATTCTTTGTAGGGTTGGTTTGGTGTTCATGAATTTCTTTAGTTGTTCTTTGTCATAGAAGTATCTTGTTTCTCCATTAATTTTGAAAGATAGCTTTGTGTTGGGAAGTCTGCCATGATTCTGATGGTCTTTCCTTTATAGGTGATCTGTTTCTTTTCTCTAAAAGATTCTAATATTCTGCTTCTGAGGTGAATTTCTGAAATCTTGATTATTATGTTCTTGGTGTAGTTTTATTTTGGTCATGGAGATGTATATGCTTCATTTATTTGTATGTTAAATTCTTTATCCATGCTTGGGAAGACATTTTTTTTATCCCATTTGTGCTGTTTTCAGCCTTCTCATTTATAACAATTAATCTTGTAATATTCTTTGCTTCATCTTGTTGCTGTTCAATTAATTTTTCATGGTCTTTTTTTATTTTTAAGGTATTTTTATTTTCATGATCACTAGCTTTAATTCTGTCAAGATCCAAAAGTCTATCCTTTTCCTTGTTCAATCTGTTGCATACACTTTCAATGGAGATTTTACCCTCTTGGATTTCTGTTTGGATGTGTTTCATGGATTCTATTTTTTTTTTTACTGTATTGGGAATTTTTTGTCTCCATCATTTTTCTAAACTCATCTATTCTTTTATCTGTGTCTTCACCAATATCTTTGATTTTAAGCATAATTTCTTTTCATACCTGAAAAGAATTTTCTGTATAGCTTTTTCAACTTCTTTGTTATCATTTCAGAAAGTTCAGTGTTTGACTTTGAATTTCATCTATCTCATTGAGTTCCGGGGTTGTACTGGGTGGATCAGAGGTCTGGGGTTGCATTTTGCTTTTGTATCTTGTCATTTTCTATTTTTTTCTTTTGTACTCCATTTTGTTTTCTATTGTTGATGCTTGCAAATTTCTTAAGATATGTTACTTTATCACTAATATTGAAGCTTCCCTATGAGATATCTGTTCCTCATGGATGTCCTTTAGATATAAGTAGTTCTTCACAACTATCCTAAGAACTTACCTTCCCAATTTGTAAAGGATAAAAATTACTATTTGGCTCACCTCCCAGTACTTTGGTACTGGGCTGTGGTGATGATTATGGACCCTATACAATCACAATATTATCACAGAGAAAAGAAAAACTGTTCATAACATGTATGACATCCTGGCTAATGCAGTGCAGTTATTAGTAACAATAGTTTCAAGTACAGCTTAACTACTGACATACTATGGTATCCACTAATCTGCTACCTCAATACACAAAAGCAAACTCTAAAATTATATAGCAAAATTAAATATATACCTTGTTGCTTGTATGCAGTAATGTTCCCTTTAGTGGAGTGGTTTTATCCTGCTGGGTAGGAGGAGGAGCATTAAGATAGAGGACAGGCAAAATCAATGCATGCGGTCAGATATACTAGAGTCAATACTGGAAGTCAAAGGGTAATCCCTGAACATTTGGGAAACTGGAGGACACAAGAGGGAAAGAATGAAACAGAATGTAAATGAAATAGAATCCAGAAAGGGCAGAGACAATATTCACTTGAAAATTTAAATTCAAGAAGTAGATGAGGAAAATGAGAAAGAAGACCACTAGAAGAAAACAAAGAAGAAAGATAAGGAACCTAAACAGTGAAATAAAAAGAAGGAAGAGAAAAGGAACAAAAAGAGAGAGAGAGAGAAGAAGAAATAGAAAACTAATATTGGGGAAGAGGAGGAAAAACATCCCAAACACAAAAGTAACCACAGAGCACAAAACAAAACAAGACTATGTCCAACCAAACAGGAAAGCAACAGCCAATCAGACAAGGAAGGGAGAATAAAGGTGGTAAAATGCGTCTGGTGTTTATGGCTCTGTGATAGTGTACATACTAGATGGCAAAAATGTGCTAGGTATGGAGCTGATCGTGGCCTCTGGATGTGGGGGCTGGGACTTGTCTTTGCTGGGGGAGTTCACACTCCAAGTGTTGGCTTCCCGCTGCTGCTTCAAAGGCTTTCACATAGCTGGTCTCGCTGATTATTCAGCCCTCTACAGGCTTGTGCATGCTCATGTGCCTGGAGCTGGGCTGTTACCCTGGTCATGGGGTTCTGGTCAGTCTTCCACCAAAGAAATCAGTCCTCACACTGTAATTGCAGGCCTTACTGTCCCAGGGCATTGGAAGAGGTGTGGACTCAGGCCCCACTGTGTTAAGGACAATCCATAATTCTAATTCTTGTGAAGTTTACATCACTTTTCTGTTGTATAGATTAAATGAGTGCAGAAATCTATCTAGAGAAGTTTCTGACAAGAACAATATCTTTGCTGAATACTGAATTACTACTATTGTTACTGATTATCCTCTAATCATGCCTTTTATCAAAACTCATGCTATTTATTTGCCGGAACCAGACAAGTACTACAATTCAGTTGGACAGCAGAGTTTGGAAACTTGAAAAGGTATAAAATATCATACCTTGACTAACCTTTGCGAGGACACAGGACTCCAAGCTAGGAATTGTTACTGAGCAATATCATAATTTAAGACTTCTGACTTCCTCTCTAGTCTTTACCATGCTTCTTAGTATGGTTACTCAGCCTTTCCTATACTACTTGCAACCCAGTCTTCAAGAATCTTTTACTACTTCAACTCAGTTGGTGATAACTATTCTGTTGCTTAGATAACAGTACAAAATATCATACCCTGATAGTTTAGCCGTTTTCTACTTCTTTCACCCAAGTTTACCTTGTCACAAACAGTGAGCTACGTATGTTTTCAGCCCTTTTATTATTTTCCCAAAGAGGTTCAAAATCTGTTGTTGTTGCTGTTGTTATTAATTTTTGGTTTTTTAAAAATAATTAAATATATAAGTGCATCTACTTTTAGTCTATTAATGTGATTACTATTTCCATGCATTTCTGTTCTGTTAGAATCTGTGTGGGCACACAGAGCTAAAGAATTCCTATGACTACATATAATATAGGGAGACATTTAGAGATGTCAGAAACCAACATGAGGGTTTAGATTATTACAGAAACTGTGTTAGTCACCAAAAGACCTTAGGGCTTTCAGCCACACACAAATGCTTGCCTCATTAGAAAACAGTCTACAGATGACTGTCAGAAGTAAGAAGTGCAAAGCTTTCTAAGACAGGCAAATGATGACCAATTGATAAAAAATGAAACCAGATATAGCTCTTCACTTACAACTACTTGCTCAGTTCCTTAAAATTAAAAACAAAAATAAAAACAAAAGCCAAGAATCATTAAATGCTTTAGGGTTCTATCATAAAAATATGTAAAGAATATTTCTAAAATTATTGTTGAGATGATACCATTATAGCTGTGTTAAATTATTAGATGAATGGTATGGGAGGATTATCAAAATATCTCATAATTCTCTAACCACCAATCCTACATTGCTGGTGTTGCTTTTCAGACACTTCCTTTTCTGCTTTTCCCAGAGTACCTTGTTCATGATCTGCATTTGGAAGAGATTTGAAAGTTGTAGTGGAAAATTTCCATTAGATGCCTTTAAGTTTTGGAGAGTTGAGAGACAAAAGGACAAAGTATAACTTGTAATTAGAGTGTCCACTGAACCATGGATGATTTATGAATCCCAGGAGAAAGATGCTAGAAGTATTTTTTCCCTGCATGTCTTAAGATCTTCATTTCTGAAATCAACACGAGGGATAGGATATTATGTGAAAATTATGACATGATCTGTATAAAACCAAAAGTGTTCTATTCTTTTTAAATCTACTATAAAGCTTTTATGTTTAGAGTTCCTATAAATGACAGCAATCATTAAAGCCAAAGTAACCCACAACTTACATGCATGGTGAATCTGTGTAGTTGCTTTCTAGAATTTTTCTGACTATAAAAATCTAAGAAGTTCACTAAAGCAGAACTCTCCCTTGATTTGCTTTTTATGATTATATTTTGCTGGAATCTAGTACCTTATTTAATCTGCCTTCTTTTAGTTTTTTTGTCAATTTAACAACTTACTATTTCTTACTATTTTATCTATAAAAGCTAACTTACTTTTAAAATTATTGCATTGATACTATGTGCTAGGACATATGGAAAGTTTATGGATATATAATTAATGTGTTTCTGAAATTAAGTTTAGCAAAGATGGCAGACAGTTATACCATTGACTATAACAATATTTCCATGAGTAATAATGATCTGAGTGTTGGGGGGTCTAGAAGCAAAAAGGAAGAAAGGTTAATTCAATCGCAACTTAACAGGTCAACAAGAAAAAAGAAGAGACCAAGAAGGATTCTCAAAGGAGATGCTCTCTAAAACACAGAAAACTTAGTAGACATTTTAAGAAGTATTAAATTAAGAACATAGATGGATCTGAAAAGTCTACACAAATGTTATTTTGTATTCCTTTTTTTCTCTCCCATTCATGTTATTACTTCTCACTCATTGATTGAATTGTCATATTTATTCATCCAAACTGCAAGATGGGAAGTAGAGCTGATCTGTTCGTGATTTATTAGGGAATTCCTCAAACTAAAATATAAATTAGAAGGCAAAAATGAGTGTTAACTTACATGACATGTGTAACTTTGCTCTTAAGCTATTTCATTCAGGTCTGTGAACTTTAAATTCTATTTCTTAGAGCAGTTATGGTTCAAGAGTATCTTGAAATGAACAAACTGGCTTAAATGAGACACTCAAGAGTTTCAAAAACATGAAGCATTTAACCATTTCTGATTTTTACATTTTTAAAAAGCTGTGGAAGGACTTCAAGCTCAGATAGCACAGTATTTGGATGCATACAGACAAACATTTGCTTTCGGTGCCAGGTATCCTGATAACCCCAGACGTGAAGGTTAAAGCTAGTTCTGAATTTATCCCCTGAGCAGAGAGGAAGCAGGACTTTTTAAAGAACCTGGATGATTTACTTGAGAATAATTGGGGTTCTATGAGAATGTTGGTGCCTCAAAACAAGGTCCTTGTACTTTAGCTTCTTCTGAAAGAATTGTTCTGCCTTCTCAATGGATGTCATGATTTTTGCCCCAGGTTGTGCCACGATCAGGTAACATTATGGAAAAAGAGGCTGTATAGACAAAATTAAGGTTACTAATCAGTTGATATTTAAATTATTTAAAATAGGAGATTATTCACATAAATTAACCTAATTCCTTGAGCCACTTAAATCTGGATCAAAAAAGACAGAGCCAAGATAAATTGGAGAGAATTTAAGGTATTTGACAGGAAGGTACTTGACAGGAGACAGATTTCTCATTGTAGGAAAATATCAGTGGGTACAGGTAACTTTTAGAAGCTGGAAGTGGTTCCCAGTAGATAGTATGTAAAGGAAACTGAACTTTAGTCTTACAACCATAAGGAACTAATTCCCTATGTATTTTTTTAATGTAACCAATCACATACTAAAAATATGTAAAACAAATTTTCATCATAAGCGTTAAAATGAGGATTTCTCTCACTATTAGAGTATGCTGCATGTAAACTAATTCCTGTTCTTCACAGATCCAATGAATGCCATCTGAGCTGATTAATAGAGCTTTAAGCATATCATTTAAAGATATGGAAAAAAGAACTAGAACTAACAGCAACTTTTTGACAATTGCACCATGACTATGTAACATGTTAACATTAAGAGAAGCTTAGTGAAAGACACGTGAAAAATTCTCTGCACTATCTTCACAATTTTTCTATGTATTCATTCCAAATTTTTTGAATTGTGTTTTAGGAATTAATCTCACGAAAGAAGTAAAAGACCTATACAGTGAAATTATAATACCCTGAAAAAGGAAATTGAAGAGGACCTCAGAAAATGGAAAGACATCCCCTGTTCATGGATAGGAAGAACAAACATTGTGAAAATGGCCATTCTCCCAAAATTACTATACAGATTCAATGCAATCCCAATAAAAATACCACTAACATACCTCATCGGGAACCAGAAGAGACCTAGAATAGCAAAGGCAATTCTAAGCAACAAAGGCAAGGCAGGAGGCATCACAATCCCCAACTTGAAATTATACTACAAAGCTACAGTAATAAAATCAACATGGTACTGGAATAAAAACAGACCTGAAGATCAGTGGAATACATTGGAAGATACAACCACAACCACAAACTCAATCACCTTATCTTTGATAAAGGGGCCAAACATGCTCGCTGGAAGAATGACAGTCTCTTTAACAAATGGTGCTGGAAAAATTGGCTGTCCATATGCAGAAGACTAAAACTAGACACATGTCTATCACCATACACTAAACTAAAATCTAAATGGATCAAAGATCTAAATATTAAAACAGAAACACTAAATCTGCTGGAAGACAAAATAGGTAAAAATCTCAAAGATATAGGGTTAGGAAGAGAATTCATGAACAAGAACCAAACTACATGGGAAATACTTCCCAGAATCAATAACTGGGACCACATCTTATTAAGGAGTTTCTGCATGTCAAAAGAGGTTTCCAGCAGAGTGAAAAGAAAACCCACAAATTGGGAAAAAGTCTTTATGGACAGTTCCTCAGACAAAGGACTTCTGTCTAGAACTTATAAAGAATTAAAAAAAAATCAGACCCTTGAAATTCAAAGACCCAATCCAAAAATGGGCAT
>PVJX010048620.1:0-11410 GCA_004027295.1 Dolichotis patagonum
AGCACTCTTTGTAGGGTTGGTTTGGTGGTCATGAATTCCTTTAGTTGTTCTTTGTCATGGAAGTGTCTTATTTTTCCATCAATTTTGAAATATAGTTTTGCTGGGTAGATCAATCTGGGTTGGAAAAGTTGTTTTCTTTCAGGGTTTGAAACACTTCAATCCAAACTATTCTTGACTTGATGGTTTGTGCTGATAAGTCTTCTGTGATTCTGATTGGTTTTCCTTTATATGTGATTTGAAATGCACTTTCTTATTAAAGTAAAAGCATTTTCCTATGACCAAGATTTACATGAGTGGCAGAATGTGGTGGCACACACCTGTAATCCCAACTCTTGGGAGTCTGAGGCATGAGGATCACTAGGAGTTTCAGGCCAGTCTGGGCTACATAGTAAACTCAAGGCCAGCCTGACCTACACAGCATGACCCTGTTTCAAAACAAAACAAAACAAAACAGATTTCATGAGAAGATTACAAATAATATATTTATCCAGAAACAAATCAAAGTCCTCATGCTTAGAAAAAGCTTACAAACATTTTGCAACTCTTTCACAAACTGAGTCAAGGAATTGAGTCATTCATCTTTTTTTTAGATCTTTATGTTTATTTGTAGATAACAAGTCATGTTTCCAATAATGGCTTTTCTGCTCATATACATTATCATTAAAAGGATTTTTATTACTAGCCTGTTTTAAGTAAAATGTCCTATGTGAAAGATCAGAAGTGATCTGAATCTTAAACTCACGTAAATTTCTAAACCTCTGTAATGGCCAGGAATTCTAGGGAGAGTGAGAACTCTGTCAGCATCCTCAGATGCTCTGGCTTTTAAAAATAATGTTCTTTCTTTTTTCCCAAATGAGTTAAAAATTTGGACTGATTTCAGTTTGCTTACAACCTGATCTGGAAAAGGTGTATATCTATTTTTCTGCCATGGAAGATTTCCCTAGAAAATGGACTTAATGATTATTGGAGACTCCTTCCACAGTGCCAGTTATCAGGGACCTCTGCAGTGAGTCCCGAGCTCCTGGCAAGCATGAATGTGCACAATGGAAGCAAAGCAAGAGACAAAATAGGGCTGTAGGCAAGGATATGGGATAACTAGTTGTTCTCAGGGAATGAAAAACCATCAGCCACCCAGAACTTTGGTACTTATTCATCACATTTGAGTTCAAAACAATGAACAAAGAGCAGTGGGTGTTTCTGGGAACAGTAATCGTGGCTACAATGGGGTAGTGAGAAGATCAAAGCATTTTTATAAGGACCAGATGAGACAGAGAGGTAGTGAGGAAACTGTGCTTTTCCCAGCTGCCTATGGTCTCCAGCAGGTCTTGTGTTGTCCTTTGAATATACAGCAGTCATTACTGTTAAGGCTTCTAGCTATGATCGGAAAAGAGCAAGGAATTTCTACATTCTAGTCTGGCTCAAGAACAGGACAAAAACAAATGTGGACATCTCCTATACTCACTTTATAATTCACCCCCAACACATAATATTTAAGTACAAATGGTATGGCTGTGTAATGAAGGGTATCTGTGTAACTGGCCACTGTAGAATTACAAAGGAACATGGAATGATGCTGTGAAGTATACAACCAAGTCCTGCTTCTGGAAAGCAGAGTTGAAGGTGGTAACCAGACAAGCCTTGGAAATTCCCTGGCAGGTCACACTGGCTCAGGAATGAGGATTCTCTACAGATAACACAGTTCCCACAAGAAAGTCTGTGACTCACAGAGCCTGGGTTTTCCCCTGGTTCTACAGTGTGAAACTCATGGACACAACTTTCTGCCTTGTTAAAATAAGAAAAAGAAATATCTTCTACTTTTTATTAAGCTACAAGTGTTAGAGAACTTGGTGCGACCCCATGTCCAAATTCTAAGTTGCTTAGTAAAATTTCAAGTTATGTCCTATTCACTTAACTTCCTCTTCTGGAAAGAAAGTTGCTGCTTGCCAGATGACACTGTAGCTTAAGTCAAAAGTTCAGTGAGTCATTATCTTCTCTTTGGAATTTTCCTCTCTGTAAATGACATTTGTTCAAAAAAATTTTCTACAGTTGTGCCTTGGTGTACATCCTGAAAGTAGAAACTAGCCTTTTCTCACTACAGAGGAAAAATGGCTATGACTTGCAAAAGAAAAGAGTCACAGGTTCAAATCCAAATATTATGTTCTCCCATGTCCACATGATTAATATTTTAAAGTTTAGTTATATTAAATTTAGTTCCTTTTTACTTAGGATACACTGAATGTCTGAGGAGAGAACGGAGTCCAGATCCTAGCCTGACAGGAAAATTTTACCTAAAAGTATATTGTTATTTAAAAGCCTACAATTGAACAATTTTTCACATTCATTACCTTGTTTATTTAAATATTCATGATTTTCTGCAGGATTATTAAATTAAGAAAGAAACTCAAAATAATACATGTCATCCTGAACAGATTGCGCTCAGCACACGCTCTTATCCTAAAACAAGCACCACACTCCTAATAAGTGCTGCAAAACCATTCTAAAAAGTAAGAATCAAAAAATGCAATTACTCTATCACTTAAATAAGTTAAAGTCTGTCTCAAGGGATTCTATCTAAAAAAAAAAAGTCATTTTGTTTGTAGTAGAAATGTGGTCCTGTTTTTTTGAGAGAGAATCCTACAGTTCTGTGGCTGGTCTGAACAGACCTTTTAAGGAAGTACCAGACACACACTGAAGAAATTAGGCTCAAGGTAAACTTTGAGGCTTTGAGAAAATGTCAGAGTCCATTCCTTCAAGCTATACTTCTGGTTTTCTTGTTGGTTTTTGTTGAACTTTCCATTCTTTCTAATGTTTCATGATCTCTTTTTATGCAGATACATACAGCAAAATTCAAAAGTCTGTTACTTGGTGTTAGACAATATGTTTCAAGTGTTGCTTGTTCTTTGACGTAGGAAGGGAATAAGAGAGAAGGAATGAGAGACTTACATCCTCCAGAAAAAAATAATTGTCTTGAAAATAGAAAATGTGCCTAATTTTTGTATCCTGACTTGGTTACCAGAATTAATTTTACACACCAAAGACTCCATCCATGATGGTGGACTAAGTGGTTATTTCAAATTCAAAGTACAGGATAGGTTTCTGTAATTCTATTTAAGTAATCAGTTCACTAAGTATCTTCATCTCCCATCTCTTGATTTTGCTTATTAGAGAGTAAATTCTCCACTCCAGCTACAGGTCCCTTTACTGCAGGATCCCTCTCAGAAACCCAGCTTTTCATAGTTAAGAGACCTCCTGTCATCAGTCCACACTGGAACAAGTATTTAAGTGTTCCTTGAAATTTCCTTTTAGGTATCTCATTTACTACCTGCTTCATCTTTCAAGAATTCTTCTTGACAAAAACACCATAGTCAGTGATGTTTCCCCAAATTCTTTCAACATCAGTGAATCACTCTCCAAGTTTTTATTCTACATGAACATTTGTACATCATTCTATTTTCTGTGTGTTGTTATTTCCTAAATTATGTATTCTGTTTCCCATATTAGTAAGGATTAGGGATGATATTTTTCTTTCCCTGTATTTTATTCAGTTTCTCCTAATCCATGCATCAGTCCATTTTTCACATATGATATGATTGATTGACTAATAATGTGATTTTCTTTAAAAATGACTTGAATCCTACAATGACCAAGTGGAGCAACAATGACACCACACAATCTCGAGGTTTTCTAAGGATATTCCTTATCCATTGGGGGGTCTTTATAACAGTCTCCTTGACCTCCCTGTTGTGGAGGGTATAGATGATAGGATTGAGAAAAGGAGAAAGAAATGTGTACACCAAGGACAAAAGCTTGTCTCTGCCCTCAGGACACACCACAGGTGGCCCCACATACACAATGAAAGCAGAACCAAAGAATAGCATTACTACAGTTACATGGGAGGAACAGGTAGAGAAGACCTTGTGACTACTGGTAGCTGGTGGCAGCTTCAGTACAGATTTCAAAATGCTCCCATAAAATCCTAAAATAATAACAAGATTCAAGTTGGGATAAAGGCAATCTCCAAAATATAGAACTGAACTTGCCAGCCTGTATCCACAGTGACATCTTAAAATATACCCCAGAATATATATTCGTATTTTTAATAAAAGCAACGATATAAAACTATTAGAAATGGGACATGTACTTTCTAGAATATGACTTCTAAGTGTCCTTCAGTGAGTCTCTCTGGAACTCAGTGATATTCTCATTATTGACTAAAACAGAAACAGACAAGGAATAAAGAATTTCAGGTATTCCGCTACTATTTGCCAAAGCTCAACCTGCAGAAATGGATGAATAATTGATAACCAGATAGGGCACATTTTTATAAGGATCGCAAAGGGAGTCTTGCATCAGTAATTCTTATATGTTTTGGGAAGGGAGAGAAAGAATGAAGCAAGATCCATTGTTTTGAAGATCAGAAACTGTTAGGGCTCGAGTTAGGGTTAGGTAGTGTAATGAACAAAGTATTCTTTTAGAGTTGGCTTTGCAAATTTGTTTTGGCATGAACCTCAGAATGCACTTTGAATACAATCATTTCTCTACTCTTTACCACAACTTCCTCTTCTTTAGGATGTACAGGTTAAGTGTCTATTTTTAAAGCTCTTTATAAGGTTTTTAGCCTATGCCTCTTAAAGTCTTTGAAAGGCATTAGGCAGGCTAACCCTGATGTTCTACATCAACTTAGTGACATTTTTTTAAAATCTGAACCCTAATTAGCCTAACTCAGGAAGGCTCAAGGCCACATCATAGTCCTCTTCTTTAACACTTATGCTGACTCAAGACAGTGAAACTCATTGCACCCTCTATGGCATCTCTTTCTTCTTCAAGATGCTTTTGTAGCTATATTTCATGTTTCTAGAAATGTGGATTTTCTGTGGGGCCCCTTTATACATGTTCCCTGGAGTTGCTAGGACTAGCTCTCAGTTTGGGGCCTCCTGGGGCAGGAAGTTGGGGAGAGGGAAATGAAACAGATAATGTTCTTTGCATATAATTATGTGCAATTTTACAAACCTCACTTTGGAGATCTTGATTCTAATAATAGGGATATTGTCTCCTCTGGACCACTAGAAATTTTGCAATTATCGGGATCATCTTTTAAAATAACAATTCAACTCAGATCCATGATGCATATTTTAATCCCAGCATCATCAGAACTGAGGAGGAATCTAAGTTCCAATCCACTCAGTCCAACTCAGTGAGACCCTCTCTTAAAATAAGAAACATAGAAGTAGTTATAGATGAATCTCAGTGATAGAATGACCCTGGTTTCTAGTACAAAAAAAGACACTGCAATTTGCATATTCATGAGCATGCATATAGAGAATCATAGAATCATACATTAGACACCTTAGAAATAAAGATCATCTTCTTACAGATTCTCTTGTTAATATTTCTCATTCATCATTGCTAACATCACTTCCCACTAAGCATCATCAACAGCAGTACCATTTTTGTTTGTGCTGACCATTACCAACTTTACATTCCTACTACTACCGGATTTTCATGGTACCCACTATTGTATTCATTGCTCCAATTATTGCTAACCAGGCTATCTTACACAATACTGTGTAAGTACTTTAGAGTCAGAGTGGGCAAAGTTTTCTGAAATATAGTGAACCCTACAGATTCTGTCACAACTACTCAGCTGCACCGATGTAGCACAAGTGTAGCTACTAATAAGTCAAGGAATGCATGTTCTGATTGAAATGTATTTATGCAAACAGAAGATAGGTATTTTAGTTTTTGTATTTTCATTTCAATTAAACATATTTTAACCAGTACAAAAAAAGATAAAATCTGTGTACATTGAGAGATTAGCAGATACATATATCTATATATAGGTATATAGATATATATTTTGGCACAATAGAGAAAGGAGAAAGGAGAGAGAAAAGAGACCTTTATTGCAGGCAGGAGACCTTCTGCAGGAGGGCTGCAGAAGAGATGAGATCATCCTTCATGGGAACAAAGAAGCACAGGGACTTTTATCATGTCTGATCCGCAGCCAGATGGGGAATGGTATTACTTTGGAACACACAGGACCAGGAATGGAAAGATTATCTTGGGGTGAGGGAAGATGAAAAAGGAAGTCTGTTAAGGCATTGTTATTCACTCCTTCACCATTTTGGACCAGCCCTGTGGTGACTCAGCATAAAACCCTTCACTCTGATTCAAACTGTAGATCTGTTTGGTCCACGAGCCATAGTTCCACCCAGAACCGTAATCTAGCAACTCTATTGCATGCATATATTCACAGTCACAAACACACACACAGTTTATTTTGAGCAAAATTTTTTCTTCTCATCATACTGTTTTGAGAATCATTCCATTTGACATGATTCCTGAAAAGATTTCTCTCTGCCAGAAAGTATTCAACCAGACAAAACTCTTAAGTGCATAAAGAAGTAACGCATATTCTTGTCAAGTTCTCTCTTCTTTGCATTTCAATGTACTTGATAAACGTATGCTTTTAGAACCCTGTATTGTGCTCACTTTGGCAAAATAAAGTATAATTGAAAGAAAATTTTAAAGTACATTTAGCCTTTTCAGAAAGTTTTGCACTTTTCTTTGTCATTGTTACTAGGAGAAGTATATAATATAATTATATGAGACACTGTAAACTGTACAATTGCGCACATTGGCCATATCAAAATGGCTCTTGGATAAGGTTAATGCTGTCTCTGCTTGGCAGTCTGTCTCACTCACAGAGTTCATCTGTTTTGCTTCCATGTACTCAAGGCATCTATTTTGTTTACATGTATTCAGGACATTCCTGCTCTGAATTTTATATGAGAATAAAATGTAAACTTTCATCTTTATCATGAGCTGTAAAATATCAGTACACCTTAGCTGTTGAAAATCATGTTCAGTGGAAAAGATTATGAATGGCTCAAAGTTGTATTTGTGATTAATCATTTCAGTGGTATCTAAAAATAGTTTAGTCTTTGGTTAAACTATAAACATTCAAAACAGCTTTTATTTTCTAAACTGTTTTATGTATTTGTTTTCTCCCTTCTGATAAAATAACAACCTTGAAAAAATGAAAAATGCATGTTTCATTTCTTAAACTGAACTTACTATTGAACCTTTTACAAACTATAAGCCCTTGTTAAGCAATTTAATCTTTGTGTAAGTTTAAATTTTTCATATGGATTTGACATCTTCATGCATGGCCCATTTTGTCCTGCTTCTGAAAGACCATTAAAAAATATTTTACAATCAAAATAGTGTTTTGCCATATGAACTAAAGTTCAGTTCAGAATTTCTTTGAATGTCACTCTTATAGTTCACTAGGTATAACTAAAATTATTTTATAAGTACACTTGATATCTGATGGAAAATTCTATCGCCATAATATGCCACATTTTTCCTTCTCAACTATAAAGAATATGTTAAACTTCAGAAAAAGATTGTCTAATTTCCTTCAACACCTCTCTTAGAAATATCTGTTAGGCTTTATTTTATCAATAAACCCATTTAGAGAGATGAGATTCTTTTCTGATACTTATTTTCCCATGGATGAGTATGGTACATTCACACCTTTTTAAATTTTATGTAATATTAAACAAATTTATAAGCATTTTCAAAATAGTCTTGAACATCTCTTATTAAGTCAGATAGATATCTAATTGGATAGATAATAGATAATAATCACTATCTCCTTAATTACATTACCTGATTGTATTTGCTGTAAAATTATACAACTAGCTTTGTTCATTGAGTTGCATCAAACTTCATCACTGTTAATTCTAATCATTTTTTGTGGGTAGCTATACTTCAACATAAATACCATCATCTATAAATAATTATTTTCTCTTTCCAATTTCTATGCTTTTCAGTTCTTTAGTCTTTTTACTTCTTTGCTACACTAGCTAGTCTTTTATGTGTTATATTTTATAGAAACTATATTTGTCACTAATTTAATGATGTTCTTGACCTTAAAGGAAACATTTTTTGTGCTTTTCTCTGTTTGACATGTGATTAGAGGATGTGATTTATCAGAATAAAGAAGTTTCTTTCTATTTGTAAATTAATTTTCTTAATCTTAAATTATGAATCTTTATTGATTGCCTTCTGTTCCAACATCTAATTATGTGTCTATATTTTTCCATTATGTTAATATAATAAAATGCATTATTTGCTTATTAAATATTTAAATTGACCTTCTTTTCCTTTTTTATTTTTGTTTGTGCCTGGGATCAAGCTCACACCCCTGAGCTTTCCAGACACAGAGTTACATGCTGAGCTAAACCCTTGCACTCAATTTTATTTTCTTGATAAACCAAACTCAATCATAATTGCTTCATAGAAACTACTGGATTTGGATTAATAGTACAGTATTTGGTCAGAGAATCTTACATATTTCTTAATAAATGTGCTTACACACTAATTTTTTTATAAGAATAGATTGTTTTTTAATCAGTTTTAGTCTAGCTTCATAAAATGAATGTTAGTCTCTATTTCCAGTGTTTCTATTCCTCAACATATTTTTGAAAACTGGGCACTACTTTCTTCAATATTTGGTAGAGCTCACCTTGTAAACACTCTATGCCTGATGTTATCTAGTAATAATTTAACTTCCTATTTCATGGATTAAAATTTTGTGCTCTTGTCAAGTTGACAATACTAATTACTGTGTTGATTTTTCTGTAAATGAGTCTTTTTAATTTAAAATTTTAATCAATTATTCTCTGATATAAAAATAAATTTTGATTTCAAACAGCTTTCCCTGTGGTTACTAAAATCTTGTTTTGATACTCTTTAAAAAGATTCACTCCTCTCTACATTCTCTTTTTATTAATCTTGTGAAGAATTTATTTTAATTTTTTTTGCTAATAAACAAAATTTGAAAATACTGAACAGATACACATGTTAAATTTGCAATTTACATATTCAATTATGAAATGATTTTGTTATATTTGGAAGCAAAGATCTATTTAAGATTAATAATTCTCTTCATTTTATTGAAATTTTTTATAGTCTAGCATCTAATTCAAGTTGTGCTTGAAAATGATGTGTTTCTATGTAACTTCCAATATGCAAGTCTTGTTAATATTAACTTCAAATTTTTCATAGTTTTATTTATGATTTGTGTACCTTGTATTTTATTTACTTCACAAAAGTGTTTCAAGCATCTTGTTATGAAAGTACACACATTTATTACTGAGTTTTCTTTTGTTGCAACTGAATGCTTGACATACACAACATAAAGAAGGAAAGATTTAATTTGCCTCATGGTTTCAGAGTTTCAACTTATGTTCAACTGTCTCCAAGCAGAATCATCATAGCAGAGGAGGAGGTAAGCTTCCCATTTCATGGTATCTGGCAAGCAGAGAACAGGGAAAGAGAGCCCAAAAGCAAGTTCCTGGGAGAAGATATACCCTTCAAGGCATGTTCTCCACTGTGGCATTGCCATGTATATTTATCAGTGTACTACTGAACTCATCAGTGGGATAATACACTTCATATTTAAACCTAAACATTCTGCTTTGGGGTTCTACAGGCTCATGATTGCTTACTAAAGCAAAATAGATTTTATCCATTTCCCAGAGTCCACAAATTCTGACACCGTTAACTTTGCTCAAATATCCAAGTTCAGTCTTCACTGACATCCAAGGAAAAGGTTTGGATGCAAATCACTCTAAAAACAAGTTACATAATACCAGGACAAAATACCACAGGGTAAACATTCTCATTCCAAAAGGGAGGAATAGGAAAACAGAAAAGAATTAGGAAAAAGCAAGACTGAAATTTTCTGGAGCAAACTTTAAGAACCACAACTCCATGTCTAGCATTCAAGAGTTCCAAAGGGCTTAGACTGCTCCACCTATGTAGCCTTATCAGTTATGGTACAAATGACATTTCTATTGTACTGGCTCTGATCAATTAATGCAGCTTTGACTGGCATATTTCTGTATGGCCATCTTCCCTGGGTTTCCACTGTGGCTTCAGTCTCACTCTCCACAGATCCAAACACTGACTTCTGAAGAGTTTCCTAGCCAGATATTTAGCCCAAGACATATTTCCAGGCCTTCTTCTGAAATCTGGGGAAAAACCTCTATGAACTTGTAATTCATGATTTCTGCATGTCTGCAAACCCAGGATTATGTCAAGAATGCAATCATCTGTGTCTGGAAAGAGTAGTAGCTGCACTCTCTTGGACTACTTTCACAATGTCCTTTGAATGTGGCATAGCTTGGTGGAGAAAATCCCCTTGGAATGAATCCCTTCATGAGTTGCTTCAGAATTCCAGTAGCTTTCCTCTGAAAGGAAAGATTAACACTTTTAAGACTTGCGTCTGCAACTCACCAATTCCTGAAACTTCCTTGAGACAGCTTTCTTAAAATCCCAGTACAAAACTTTGGCTTCTTTTTAAATACCACTAATCTCTTGAGCAGCTTCACCAATTGTGGTCCCATCTGTAAATCTTTGGTTTGTTTAATGTTCAAAGTGCAAGCTTTTAACAGCTTTCTTCTTCCCCTTTAAACCTGACTAAAAGCAGCCAACCAAACATATGCCACACACTCAATATTGTGCTGCCTTGAAATTTCCTCCAGAAAAATAATTACTCCATCACCATTACATTCCATCCCTTACAAAATCTTAAGATAGGGCAAAATTTAAGCAAGTTATTTGCCAGAATATAACATCACCTGTCAACCAATTCACAACAAAGTCCACATTTCTTCACGTGCACAGTATTTGCTGTCCCCATTCCTAGTAAGGCTGTGATCTGAATGCATTCCAGAATTATCTGTGAATATAGTTTGCAACATTCTAGACTCTCACCAGCACAGTTCTTCAGACTTTTCCAAACTCTACCTGAAAGTTCTGTGTATTGCATGGTCAAGACTTACTTCTGCTTTTCTACTCCCTTTCTTTCAACCCACATGCTTATCTCCACATTTCATCACCTCTACTTATTGCAGATATACACACAGAAAATTAAAATGCCTTTTTCTTGGTGTTAGCCAGCAATGTTTCAAATGTTACTTGTTGTTTTATGTAGGAGAAATAAGTAAGAAAGAAAAAGACAGGAAGGGAGACTTCAACCACCTGCTGAACCTCCGAAAAAGATTCTTTAAGTATCTTGACAATAGAAAATGTAAATACTTTCAATATCGTCTCTTGGTTAACAAAGATACTCACCAGGGACTTCAATGACAGTTGAAACCTGATTATTTCAAACTCAGAATGGAAGATTTGTTTCTATAAATCTTGACCAACAGTTCATTCAGTGGCTCTGTCTCCAGTCTCTTGTTCTTCTGTATTAGAGGGTAAATTCTCCATTCCAGCTACAAATTTGTACCCTTTTACTGAAGAATCAACCACAATCACTCAGTTGCACACTCTCATCCATGCTCTGTGCGTGGATCACCAGTGCACACTGGATCCTTTACCCAAGATGTCC
>PVJX010048621.1:0-11411 GCA_004027295.1 Dolichotis patagonum
ACATGGGGCCTGATTATTCACAGTGTGAAGAAAAAAAGCAGGTTCTTGTAAGTTGACAGAGCACTGCCCCTTGTGGGCAGGAAGAGTGGCCCTTCTGGGCAGTGAAGAGAGAGTGGCTTCAGGGGCTGCTCTGTTGAATACATGGAGGCCTACACTCTTCACTGGTACTGGGGTAAATTTTGACAGTGATATGCCATTGGAATCTTTCATGTTTACTCTGAACTTTCCTGTGCATTATTTTTCTCACCATCCCCTATGAACAGATTATTTTTCAGAAAAAGCTAACTTAAAAATTAACAGGAATCTGTTACCAAAAAATGTCAGAGGAAAGGAGAGAAAGAAATAAAACAGATGTGCACATTATCTCATTTCTACAGAGAACATTTTCATCTAAATTCTTCCAGTTTTCATTTACTGCGCGAATATACATAATATTATATAAACAGTTGAGTTTAAGTGGGAGTTTTCTATGCACATTACACTGTAGTTTATTTTTTAGCCCCTGAATGTCTTAACAATATAGATTTCTCAAATGTCATGCAGAACTCTGTTCAGCTGTTTCGTTGCCAGAGGAACACTAACTACAGATGAATGACCTCTTGCTGAAATGGGAAGGGTGGTAGAATGCCAGCTTCTCAACCTGAAATGTGCATATGAATCCCTTGAGAATGATATTAAAATGTAGGTTGGGGTGCAGGGGTCTCACTACGGAGGAGTTGAGGTTCTATTATAGGTTGCTAAGTTGGGTAGAAATATTACAGACAGGCAGACAAGGCTGGGCTTTCGTGAATGCAGAAGACAATTGTGGCTGGAGGCATATTTACGGTGAAGGCCAGGCTTCAAGAAAAAGAACTGCTCACTCACATACTTCCTCTAGGAATGAACAGCACTGATTTATATTCTAAGGAGGCAACAATCATGAAGAACCAAAGCTCCTTAACCCACCTCTTCCAGGAAACTCCTCGTCTATCTATGTATTCTTGCTACATCAATTAATGCCCAGTTATATCCCCATTTAATCAATATTATCCCAGTGACTTTACTTATTATAACTGTATTGTTTCACCATAGTGTTGTCCCACCTTATACTCATCCTATGATTTTCCATTGGTAATATTTTCAATATTACCTAAGCAACTATACTTATAATCTTATTGTTTGATTATAGTTCTGTCTCACCTTAAACCTGCCTCACCTTGTGGCTTTGCTCAATAAAACACTTTTGAGAAATGCAGTTACTGGATGACTTTCTGGGCCCCCTTCTGTCTCTCTTAGAAATTTTTTCTCTCAATAAATTCTTCCTACAATTAACTGTGTTGTTTCTAGAATTCATTCCTTGATTTTAAAGAACATGAATTTAGTGTGTCAGACATCTAGCAGGTCGAGAGTTTCCCCTGCATCAGTTCTGCCTTCTCATCTGTCTCTGGGAACAAATAAGGTGATGATCTTTATTTAGCTCCGGTACCAGTGAGAAACATGAAGGTGATAGATAGGTAAATGTTGTAGAGAGAACTGAAACCCAAGAGTTCTTCTTTTTGGCCATGCAATTTGGGCTGCCTTTTAAACCCTCTTAGCTTTCATTCTCTTCCAAGGGAGAGTTCATGAAAATCTGAAAACATTTATCACATAACATGAATTTAGTGTAGTGCAGTTCCAGTCATAATAGAAGAATTCTCTTATCTCATATCCCCTATTCCCTTCTTTCGCTCCACTAGAAGAACACAATCTGCCATCAACACAGAAAGGAATGTTTATTGAATAACTCCTGTGTGCTTAGAGAGTCCTAGGATATGAAGTTTGGAATGATAGCTTGATCCATTTTCTTTTTTGAAAGCATACAATATAAAAAAGAAATACAACCCAAGGTGAAGGCTCCCTTAGCAGTCTCAATTTTCCCTTCAGCAGTTTGAGAAATAAATAGTTCAAATAGATGTCCAAGCTTCAAGAAATTCACTCTCTCCAGTTCTGCTATTTTTCTATTTGTTTCTGTGTACATGCCAGATATGTTCTTTTTCCCTTTCAAATCCTTTTTTCTATGGCCTCCACATTATGTTTGCTGCTTTTCTCTCCTAGATGTTTCCCACTGGATACTTACATCCAATTTTTTCCTAATTTTTTATATTTCTATGGAAAGGCTATTTTCAAGCAGATTGTTCAGATCTTATAGCTTTTATTAACACAATATTATCATTTGAATTTTTTTAGTAAAAGCAGAAGAGCATAAACTTAGACTTACGTGTATCACTTTAGCTAGGGAATTTCTGGCGATTTCATTTGGTAAGCACTGTTTCTAACTTTTAAAACAACAACTAAGACTGAAATTCCATTTGGCCCAACTATACTCCTGGGTATCTTTCCAAAAAACTTAGAAGACATCACATTACTGTGATGCTTTCATATCCTTGTTTACAGGAGCAAAGCTCATAATAGTTAAATTTTGGAAATGACGCATTTTTCCATCAACTGATGAATGCTTAAAGAAAACGTGGCATACAAATACACAACAGAGAACTACTCAGTCATAGGAAAGGATAAATTTGAGTCATTTGCAGGAAAATGATATATCTTGAGACCATAGTGCTAAGTGAAGTAAAGCAGATATTCACATGGTTGCTCTTATAGGAGAAAACCAAAGTGTAAATGATATAAAGAGGAAAAGAAAAGACAGATCATAGGAAACAGGGATGCAGACCTTTTGCAGACAGAAAGGGGATCTAGGGCTAGAAGGAGAGGGGAAGGAGAGGGAGACAAGAGGAAATAAATAGGACTGAGATGTGATGAGTATATGGGCCAGCACCCCACGATGAATGTATTCCTTGTGTATTGCAAACACACACTAATAAAAAAAAAGAAAAAGAAAAAGAAGCCATTGTTCATTCAATTTGGTTTTCTTACAGAGATGAGAACAGAGGGAGCCATGATCATCCTAGGAGAAAAGATCAGCTCCCCCTGCACCAGCAGCCACTCGAGGGCAAAGGTCTGGTTTTAGTGAGGTGGAGACACCTGAGCCTGTCCAATGCCTGCCTGTGTCCCAGGAGGTTGTTACTGTGAAAAATGAAAGGATTGATTTTCAAATGTCATTTGATTCTTGACTCCTCAGAGTAAGTTCTAAAGATCCTACAGTGAGACCCAAATCCCCAGTTACATTCTTTTGGCAAATAAAAGGAGTAAACTGCAAAAAGAATTTAACTAATGGGTCAAATTAGGCTGAGATAATATTTCCAAGTCTAATATGTTAGGGTACTTAGTGAACAAATTTTGTCCTTCACTTGAATTTTTAGGTAGCTGTATCAAATTTACTTTGCTTCAATTTCCTTGATTATTCCCATGCAGCCTAGTACAGTACTCTCCAGCTCCTTGGTGTGATGGTGGCAAATTCTTTTTAAAACTACCACAGTGGGAGTGAGGCGAGGACAGATGTCTTCTTTGCTTTGGCATGGTCATTTTTCTCCCTCAGACTTTTGATTTGATGTCAGAGTTGTGGAAGGAGAGAGTAGTGTTGATTTAATTGTATATGAGAAGCCAGATGTGGTTATGTGTGCCTGTAATCCAGGCATTCTGTGAGGCTGAGGCAGGAGGATCGCAAATTTGAACCCACTATAGGCAATTTAGTAATTTAGTAAAACCTTGCTTCAAATGAGTGAATGAATGAATGAATGATGAGTGAATAAATAGCCGGGAATATAGCTCAGTACCAAGGTCCTGGGTTCAGTACCTGACAGCATGCATACACACACATACACACGCACGCACAAACAGGGAAAGAAAAAAAGCTTATGAGTTTTCTCAAATTTTTTTTTATTTAAGATTAAAAAGACATGGAAAAGAAAAACAAAAAAAGCAATACAGACAAACAAGCAAGAAACTAAATACAATAACAGTATTGGTTTACAAAACAAGATGGTAGGGATTTGACAATAGTTGTAATATTGTACATTGTAACCTTCAAGAGGGTTGTTTAGATTAATAGATATAGACATATGAGTATTAACTGTTCTTTTCAAATAACGAATACCATTAGTATAGTCAGTTTATCTATCATACACACACACACACACATTTATATCTTTTTCCTTTTCTTTTCCTTCTTTCAAATATTTCCAGAAAATAATTTAGGTATGCTTTTAGTATAAATTAGAGTCTACTTATACAGTAGAAAAGTAATACAGTAAAGGAGAAAAATGGCCATGATTTTTTTTCTGGTATACAGTACATTTTGGAATATAAGTTAATTAGCAACAAGGTTAAGAAGTTTGATTTTAAAAAAATGTGTCTGGATAAAATTGATGGAGGTTTTAAGAGATTTCATGAAGTTTGAGGAAAATACTCTGGAGTCCCCTCAATATACCAAATACCATTGTAAATTCTTCCCATCTTGGAAAGAAGCTTCTCACTTCATTGCCTATACCTTACATTTATCTATGGCTACCATTGATTCAGCTTTTGCTATGCAGAAAGGACCATTTCTTAAGTGTGCAGGGTGCTAGCCAATGAGCAGGCGTATTATCACCATTTAGTACTTCCCCTCCGCTACTTAGTGTTAGGGATTTCCAGTAATATAGGGAAGCAAAAGTAAAGAAAAAGTGGCCTTTGCTGAGAATATGGGGATGAGAGCACCATTACTGGTGCTGGGCGGTCTTCTCTGCCAGAGAAAAACATGGCAGGAGGTTTTATGATCTCTGACCAGAAGCAGCACTTGAGGCAGGCATTGACGAAGCATGAGGAACTGACTGGGATTCTCCTCATGTCCATGGGAAAGGAAAGAGGAAGTCGTCATCAAGGCTGAAGGGGAAGAGGAGGAAGGGAACGTCAGAGTAAGTGTTGTTTTTGCTTTTGCTTTGTGCCCTGTTAGATTACTGCTATAATGTCCAGTAATTTATACTAGGACAGAAACCTTTCTCTTAGAAATTTTAATGTAGGGAAATACAATTGACAGCACTCTCAGACACATATTTTGCTGGTTGGACTGACTACAGCATTCCTCCCCAGAGAAGCATGGACCTCAACAGCCAGTGTTTATCTGCAGGAAGAGTAGTCAGTGCCAATTCCTTATTGGTTGTGCTGAGTCCTCTCCACAAAATATCTTCTTCTGGAGATGAGGGCAGTGTGTTTGTGCCTGTGTCAGTCAACATGTCGGGTTTCAAGGAGTATGGGAAAGGAGTGTCACTAAGGTCTGCTGCTCTGATAATTGCTAAGTAATTCCTAGTTCCTTCTTTTCTTTTCTTTTCTTTTCTTTTCTTTTCTTTTCTTTTCTTTTTTTTCTTTTCTTCTTCTTTCTTTCTTTCTTTCTTTCTTTCTTTCTTCTTTTCACTCTCTGTCAATGTCTTTATTCTCTAGAGGTGAGAGACGTTAGGATTTTAGTTCAAACTTCAGCATGAGGAGGTCTGAGCTCAATGAACCATGTCATTGCCACTTTTTTTTTCCTTTTCTTTCTTTTCTCCCACTTAGCCAAGCAGAGCTGAATGACCAGGCTCTTGGCAAACTCACGGTATCCATTATGGCCTGATCGTTATTTAAACACATGGTATTCACTGGAGTCCAAGTTGGAAGGACAGGGTACCGAGAAGGCTTTTTGTCAGTTGTCTGAACTGCTCTTCCCCTTTTCACAAGTCTTTTGTGTTCTCTGAGGATCCCTCAAGTGTGGAGCAGCTCACAGAGCCATGAGCCGCACAGAGCCTTTGTCTAGGAAGGAACATCAGAACAGCCCCCTCCATCCCTCTGCAGATGTCTTGCTCCTTTAGAATTTTTTCCTTTTGTCTTTATTCAAATCAAAAAGTGCTGATGAAACACTCAACTCAATTCTAAGGCACAGAGACGGGAGAAGTGAAAAGATTTGCAGGCTGTTTTTTTTTTTTTTCAACACTATAATAATGTCTGAAGGATGGAGAGATACTGTTGGGATGCAATTATAACGTAAGAACACATTTATAAAATAGCAAACTTACAGGTATTTCATGATCAATTAGAAGTCTTTGACCAACCTTCTTTTCTACTGCTTCTGCTGAATTCAACTGACCTTGACAGTGCCTTAAGCCCAGCTGCGTATCTCTGATGAGTGCTGAGTCAGAGTAATTATCTGTACCTTAAGGCATCCTGGGATACTCAAGGGCAACCTGTAAGGGCTCCCTCCCCAGGATATTTCTGTATTGTGGTAATGCCTTTAATTGTGCCCATTCTGTAAGGGGCCCCTCCCCTTGTTTCTGGAGTGTTTCTATATTATGATAAACAATTCCTTTATTTGGACAAATCTGTTCAAGATTAGCCTGCCTGTCAATATATGACTCAGTGCACATAACCAATTATGCAATGTTTCATCACTTGCTGTGTACCTCCTGCTGCTAAATTCTATATAAACTAAGCTTTCTGCAAACTCAGTGCTGTTGCCTTTGTGGAATTATGCCTCAACAATCCGCTGGCATGAAGATTCAACAGTCTGCTGGTGGAAAGATTACATGCTGCCTTCTTATCTCCTCAGTGCAAAGAATCTTTCTTTTGGTTTGGTTTGTCTTGGAAATTTTCCTACAACAATACAACTGAACTTTAATACCTGCATAGCAGGGAAAAAACAGGTGTTGAAAGACTTCAGCTTTGCAGATAAGATGCTTAGATTACAGTAATTATCCAGGTGGTCCTGAAAATCACCCAAACCTAGCAAAACTCAGACATTTAATCTGAAAATAATTATTTCTTAGCATTGACTTGAAGATAAAATGAAACATGTTCATTATGGTTATTGATGCATTTTGAGCTTTTGCTAAATTTTCACTATTTTATAATCATAGCTGCTGTTAGCTTTATGGAGGGAGATCCTCTTCAGTCTTGGAAAGGGGAAAATAATAGAACATTTCAGGCTTACATTCAGGGAGTCATGGGTTTAGGGAAATGAATCACAAATCCACAGTTTATCTTTTCACTTTAGTATACAAAGTTAGTAAAATAAATTGCTTATCTGAAGATCTCAACTAACTTTACTGTTTAGCACTTTGATGCTTAAATATAATTTTCCAAACCACAGTTCCATAGATTAACTGTCTATGAATTTTTCCTTTAATTTGCCTCTACCAATGCTATAAAGAAAGATTTGTAGTCAAATATATTTTAAAATCTCAGCATAGTTGGACATTAATACTAACCAGTAGGACAAAAGTTCTGAGGATGCCCATACGAAAATGATGTAACCCAGTGTTCATCAAGTAAGTGTGCAATGAAGCATTTACTCATCCATCGCTGCTGTGTGAAGCACTGTTGTATTGAGACGCATGCATGTGCTAAGCTGAAAAGGTCCCAGTTTGAGGGACCTGTGTTAGGAACTCGGTGATCTGATCATTTCAAAGTACAAAGTGGGCCATAAACAGATCCAACTAACCGTGTGCTGCCAGTGCCAGCCTGTGCATGCGGAATGTAGCCCTTCAAAGAATGTTCTTTACAAAAACTATGGTGACATTGCCCATTGCTTTCAAGTAATGGCTCTGAAAGGCAGTAATTCTGAAGATGAAGACTGTGAGAAGTCCTGTCTGCTATAAACAGGCTGACTGATAACAGCACAAAATACTTCAGTACCCTGAGATTGAGAGTTAATGAACTGAGTTACCAACATGCTTTCATTATTAACTTTTTTTCTAAAATCTTACATAAAAATATAACTCATTAGGGTTATTTTTCCTGCCAAAGTACATATAGCACATGAAAAGCCAGGACATTGGTGGGACTGAGGACGTAGGAGAGTATTAGCCGGATTTCGTAAAGAAGGCAGGGTGTAGTTTAGTTTTTTAAAACCTGATTGGCTTGAGAGTTTTCAAGAGTATTAGTGAAGCACACTAATTATTAAGGCCCAACCTTTGGTACTTATCTGGTCCCTTCCCCTTTGCTATTTGACACTGTTCATCTGCTCTGCTTCTTGGGTACCCTGAGTTGCATAGTTTTGTTGTCATCTTCCTCTACCATGATGTTCCTCTGTTGAGTCAGTTGATCATAGACTGAATCCCCAGAAACTATGAGTCAAATTATACCTCTCTTCCTCTAAATTGGGGGTGTTGGATATTGTGTCTCAGTGACAGAAAAGCTAATATTTGGGGGAAGGTAGGAAGAAAAAAAGAAAATGGTGCCGTTGTACTCTTTCTGTTTAAATATGCATATTATGCAAAACACAGATTAAAATATTATTACAATATATATGTATATATATGTGTGTATATATGCATCTGAAACCATATTGTGTGTATATATATATATATATATATATGTATTTAAGTATATACATTTGTTTTTGTGGAGGATAGAAAAACCCTGTCAAGAAGTGATAAATTAAAAAATTTTTTTATGTATATGCAACTATAATAAGTTAGGAGTATAATTTCCTATGTTTAAATTTTTATGAATTACTTTATATCTCATGTGTTGCTGTCACAATGTCATGAAAAATTCCTAATGCTGAATATTTTTGTTTTGTGATGACCTACAATGGCTAATGTATTGTATTTTTAGAGTATCTCTTTACCCTATGTAGCATTTTCTACCCTCTCCCATGTAAACTAATAATAATTTTTATTTCTCAGTCTTTATGAAAAATAGTATAGTGTAGTCATTTTTCAATGCATATACGTATACTGAGCCGGGTCCATAACAAAGTTTTCATGAGTCTATAGCAGAACACGAAAAGATCATTTTGATGAGTATTAATCAAATTTTATACAGCTAAAAAACCAAGATCAGTTCTCTGTACTTTGGGAGGTTTGAAGTATCCATTATTTTATAAAATATGTTTTCAAGCTTTCTTCCTCACACTCTCCCACCCTATTTTGTCAGGAACAGAAATCTGAGTCCTAAAGCCACTGAGCTTATGATATAGAAATACTGGCTGACTCCAATCAACCTTACATTATTCTTCTTTGCTTCATCTTGTAGCTGTTGGATTAAGTTTTCATGGTCTCTAGCTTTTTATAAAGATATCTTTCTTTTTCCTGGTTACTAGTTGTGATCCTGTCTTCTAGATCTGATATTCTATCCTCACCTTTATTCAATCTGTTGCATAGACTTTCAATGGAGTTTCTACTTTCCTGGATATCTGTTGAATCTGTTTCATTGATTCCATTTCTTTTTTTATGTTGGTCATGGTTTCCATTGTTTTCCTGAGCTGTATTTTTAAAAATCTGTGTCTGCTTTAATGTCTTTCATTTTGATTGTCATTTCTCTTTGCACCTTAGAGATTTTTTTTCTATTATCTTTCTTTCATTTCCATTTTTCACTTCTGCTGTTATCATTTCAGAAAGTTCAAGTGTTTGGCTTCCAATTCCTCTATCTCCTTGTGTTCTACACTTGTGTTGAGTGAGCTGAGTGTTTGAGGTTGCATGTTACTTCTTTGTCTTGTCATTTTCTATTTTATTTTGTTTTATGTGTTGATGCTTGTAGATTTCTTATGTTAGGTAGTTTCATCCTTGGAATTGAGGCTTCCCTGGGAAATGTCTGTTCCTCAGGATGTCTTCTAGATGTACGTGGTTTTTGGTCTTTATATCTGGCCCAAGAATCTACCTTCTCAATACATTAAGAATATGAAATTGCTATCTATTTGACTTAGGGCCCCTTTCTTTGGTACTGGATTATGGTGATGGCTGTGACCCTTTACAATTGCAGTGTTGTCATACAAGAGAGATAAACTGGTTATAACAGGTATGATATCCTGGTTAAAGTAGTACAGTTAGCAATAGCAATAAACTCAAGCACAGCTTGGCTACTGACAAACTGTGGTAACTATTAGTCTGATGTTTTTAACCATAGGAGGAATTTCTACATTTATATAATACAATCCACCTTACACTGGGAACTTGTATGCAATGATTTTGCACTTTGTAGAGTGATTTTACCCTGTTGTATGTGGGGGTGGGTGGGTAGGAAGGATAGGGGATGGGATAGAGAAATAAATGAGGTTAAATATAGTGGGAGCAAGTTTGGAAAGCATAAGATGATCATCCAAGTTTTGAGTAATTGTAGGACATAAGAGAGAAGGATTGGAAGAGAAAGCCTAGGAAAGAGAAGAGACAATGTTTACTTGCATGAAAGTATAAAATCAAGCAAGATAATTGATAAAAGAGTGGAGGAGGATGAGTAGAATAAAACAAAAACAAAGGTTAGAGAACCAAATCATAAAAGAAAGAAAAGAAAAATGAGAAAAAACCCAGGAAGCAAAAATAACCACATACACACAAAAAAGAGGAACAAACATACAATTAAAAAAAGAACAGGAAAAAACAACAGAAAGAAAAAGAAAAAGACAAAATCCTAACCAGCTGAATACAAAGAGGAAAACCAATCAGACAGAGAAAAAGAAAAGTAATGAAATTCCTCTAGTGTCTAGAGTTCTGGGGTAGGTCCAAGTTGTATGTCAGAAATGTGCATTCTAGTCAAATTTGCAGGTGGATTTGGTCTGATCTTGGTCTCTGGATTTGGGGGATAGGATTAGTTTTCTGTAGCTGGAGCTCTCCCCAGCCATTTAGAAAAGAGAAAAGAGAAAAAAGAAAAAAAGAAAAAGAAAAGAAACGAAAAGAAAAGGGACAGCCTTACCCACTTGCTTCTATTCCTTGTTTCTTTGTCTCCAAGCACGGAGCTGGTTCACCTAATTTACCACTTGCTGGCTTGATTGGTGCTGTTGCTTCCAGCTTTTCCATGCAGCTAGTGCTGCCTATTTATCATGTGTATATGCCCATGCCGGGACCCTACTGTGTCCCTGGGGTTCCGGCTTGTCTATGGGCCCTGCTGATGGAGGGAGGAGAAAACAGTAGGTTGGACTCTTCCTGTGGGTGTACAGTGTGAAAATACTGGGCCCCACAGAGGTGTGAATCAGTATTTCTATCAATTTTGCTTTTAGCTTGTGACCCAGGTAGAGTGAAACAGTGCCATAGGGCATGAACTTCACAATCACGACCTCCTTAGGACTAAACTTCGGGAGCTAGGAGAGAGCCATGGGACTTTCTCATGTCACTGTGTCTGTCCACACCACAGAGCCAAATACTACTGCTTTTTTCTTAGCCACTGTGTGACATTTCCTGTGCCCCCTCCCTCCCTTATTGGGATTAACTGCTAGAGGGCATTCCTTAGTTCACTAGATAGACATTCTCTAGGGCCTGTTTTTTGTCAGATATCACATTGAGTACTTAACCTCATTATCACATTTAACCCCACTAAACAACAGTTTAGTGAGTTAGGCATTAATTTCAACCCCAATTTTCAGAAATGGGAAATGATGCTTAGATAGCTATGAACTATG
Organism: Dolichotis patagonum; assembly: GCA_004027295.1. Lineage (NCBI taxonomy): Eukaryota > Metazoa > Chordata > Mammalia > Rodentia > Caviidae > Dolichotis > Dolichotis patagonum. Next base: position 11,261 of record PVJX010048621.1, read on the forward strand.
TAAATGCCACTTATTGAAGCACTTCGCTGGGTTCGAGCTCAGTTGTCTCATATTCCAAAGGTCACAGTGATACAGGGAAAAGAAACTCCCAACCTACTAGATATCTGGTTTTTTAAAATCAAAGAATGAATTTTAGGAACAACAGAGGTTA
>PVJX010048622.1:0-11406 GCA_004027295.1 Dolichotis patagonum
CTTTCACTAAATGCATGGCTTTATACTATTGTGTTATGTTTGATATTATTGTAATTGAAACTATGCTCAACTATAGCAGAGTTAGAGATATGGCGTTAGATAATGTTGATGTCCAGTTGACTTAATGTAAAGTACTGTGTTGCCTATGTTGTCCTCTTCTGATCTGCTCTGTACTATCCCCTTTTGTTTTATTCTCTTTATAAAAAAAATTTACCTTAATTATTTCTTTGGTTATTATTTTACTCCCCCTCTATAGAATATTATTGACTGCCTAATGGCAATGGCATAGTACCTGCTCAATTAAATTCATGGAATGACTTAAGAATGTGTAGTGCATCCATTTCTGTATGTATTACAAATTTTATTCTGGTATCAAGATGTCCAGATGATTGGTGATCTGAAGCAGACAAGGTGCACTGTACACTTCTAGCACACTGTGTCACTGAAGAATTCTTATACTATATTAAGGACATTAATGGAATGGTCAGGGGCATTATTGATCATAGGAGTGAAGATGGAGTCAAAGCCACCAGCCAACACCTCATTATGTGGTGTCTTTATGGGAACACAAGGCTCCTGAATTGCAAATCCAGTTCCCATTGGTGCCCAGCATCTTTGGCAGTCAGGTTTGTGTGCCTGATGCACCAGTTGGTATAACGTGCTTTTCTATTGGCCAGCTCTGCAGTCGCTGCTGGGCGCCTCACTTTCCCCCAGTCACTTATACACATGCTGTCTCAGTTCCTTTGTGGAAAGAAAGGACGTAAAGGCAAACGTAGAAATAAAACATTGAATGAATAGTTTCAGCTTGTTTCCTCCTGGAACTCAGCTAGAACACATAGCAAACACATCATTGCTCTCATAGCAGATGCAATGTGCTCTGACCTACCCGGAATGCTAGCATAGTCACGTGCTTGGGGCACATTCACAGACATGAATGTAATTCTCATTACTCACACTGTTCCTAGTCCTGCGTGGGTACCTTCTCCGTTTTCTCTCGTCTAGATCCCAACCCACTTGGGGATCCCATTCAACTGCCACTTTCTCCCAAGAGCACTCTCACACGTCCGTGGGCCTGTGATCAGTGTCTCTGAGGCACTCGTGGGCACACACTGAATATCCGTACCAATGTCCTTCCTGTGGTCTGTTCTGAGTGCAGTTTTCACATCCACTGATTTGCAGGTGTGCGGGAAGGTGTTCTGGAAGAGAAGCACATGCCTTTTGGTTCTACCTCTTCTTCCTGGAAAGCCCAGAAGGACAACTGCCTAGAACCATGGGCAGAAAGGGATGCAGAGGGATGCACTGAAGACACTGAGTCCCTGGCTTAGAAAACACACATAGGAAAGTGGTGCCACAGCTATGCTCGTGTGCCTAACCTAGTGTCAGTGGAAGACAAGTGCTCATCACAGTTTCTCTTGGTTTTGTTTACTTTGGGTCCTGTTACTCTCTAGCCAGTGTGGTGAAGACAGAGCTATGGAGCTGAACCTTGGGCCATAGAGCCCAGAAGGATAGGTTCTGGCAAGGTTTTCACTGCCCTGGGTCTCAGTTTCCAAGTCGGAAGCTGAATAATCTTTTTCATTCCTGTTGTAAAATTTCTTGAGTTCCCGGTGGTATCCCCTCAACAAACCACTAACTGATATAATAATAAGTAACACAAATCTCTCAGAATTAGTTCTCTCTTCTTAGTGCAGATAAAATATTAGTATTTTAAAATAGAAGGTATGTTTTCAACAACTAATTGAACCTTTTTAATTACAGAGCAGACTTTACTCTTACCCTTGGAATGATGGGAATTCAAAATCGGTGAACCTAGACTTCTGGAAATGTGCTATTTTGACATGTTCAAGACACTTAGTGACCTTGAAGTCAATTTTATTTTCTCTGCCAATCTGCACACTCATCCTTTCTATTGATGATTTTTACAAAGGATAGGTGTTTCAAAAAGATAATGAGTATATATATTTGTCTTCACTTCTGTTTAAGAAATGACAGATGTCATATTTTACAATCAATAATGTCATTATCTAAGTTCACCTGCAAGATAAATTGATGTAGAACTACTGTATTTCATATATTTGAAATGGTAGGAAATTTTAAAGAAAAAGATTTAGCTATGAGAAGATTTAGTTAAAGAAAATTTAGTTATACCACAATCTTGTACGATATTCAAAGGTCACATCCTTTGTCAGTTTTGCTTATATTAAATGTAACTCTAAAATGCTGTGACATCTAGAAAATAAATTGAAATTTTGAAATATTCTGCTTTAACCTTTTTGAGCAATTGATTTTAGCATCAAAGCAAAGAATAGCAAATGGGTGTAACTCAACCTTGCCTACCCTACTCTGTCATATATTTTGCTTGTGGTATTAGGAGTTGTTCCCAGGGCTTTACTCTAGAGGAGTCCTTTACTACTGAGCTACAAACCTAGCCCTTCTTAATTTTTGAGACAAATTCTTGATAAGCTGCCCAAGCTGGCCTTGAACTTGCAATCCACCTGCCTCAGCTTTTTAGGTAGCTGGATTATAGGCATGTGCTACTCTGCCCTGCTGGTTTTCATGTTTTGAATTTTGTAGTAACTAGACTGTGCTCCTGTACTCATCACAAAGCATATAGAATCTGTTAGTAAAATATCCACTTGACCCAACATTCTTAAGCAGCAAATCATTCTTTTTGTGATGACACAGTGACACTTTATCACCCCAGCATATAAATACCAGAGTTCTATGAAATAATTGTTTACAAACCTCATAACTTGTTCTTTTATTCAGTGACACCATCCACTTGCATCCCCTGCTTATTAGAGATAGGTACACTCAGTTATGGAATGAGAAGAGACCAAGAAGACAGCTATGTATACCAACTTGTATTTCTCTTTTCTCAAGCCAGCTTTACGCATTCTTCTGTATATCACACTCCGGAGCAAATTACCCAGGATCTGCCTCAAGTCCGCAAAATGTGCATGTCTCCATCATGCTGGGAACACATTCTATTTCAGGGCCAGTAGAGTATGAGGAAGCCCTTCCCTACACTTAGCCAAAATCAATTCAGCTATAATTTGCACCTTGATTGGTCCAGGCCTCCTTCCACCTGAAAGCCTGTTAAGCACCAGCCCACAGCTATTGCACTATTTTTCTAGTCATGTTTTCTCTAAGCCAAACACATTTTAAAATTATGTCCCTCATTTGCTTGGGTTTCTATACAGTTCTCTTTCTGGTAACACTGATTTGCTGAGACTTTAGATGGCTTACTTTGCCCTTATTAAAACATGGCATCCGGAATATAAAATACCTTTCAAACTAGACTCCCATATACATAAGGAGAAAATATTTATTTCCATGACATTGGAATGATCCCATATCTGTAATCTGCCTTGAGAAAAATGAATTTTTGCATTCACACAATCATATGACTCAGACTAGAAACGGAACCAACCTATGTGCCTGTTCTTGCTGTTGTCTTAATTAATATAAACTCTTGTTAAGTAGTGTCCTGCCCATGATGAAATAATAAATGAAATGATTCATTTTATTTGTACAGATGCTTCTTGTAGTACAGTGGAATCACATACTGAAAAACTCATTGTAAATTGGAAACATTGTAGTTGAAAACACATTTATATACCCAAATGTGTCAGAAGAAGAGGTGGTCACTGGGGTTGTGACCCGGAAAGGTGTGTTCTTGATCCCAGCTCCCTCCTTCTCACTATACTTCCTGATTGCCATGATACAAGCAGTTTTTCCCCCATCAGGTCCTTCTACCATTTCATTTCTGCCTTGGTGCTGGCCGACTATTGACCAAACACACAGAAACTCACAGACAAAATAAGCATATACTCATCCAAATTGTGGGTGTTGGACATTTTGTCCCATTGATAGAAAGAATCAATATGACTTACAGTACATCACATCCTAATAACCCATTGTAAACTGAAAATCCTAAGTGAAAATTCATTAATCTACTCAACCTATCATGCATCATAGCTTAGGTTTGCTTACCTTAAATGTGCTCAAAGGACTTAAATTAATTAGCCTACAGTTAGGCAAAATTATTTAACACAAACCCTTATAATACAGTATTGAATACTTCATGTAATTTATCTAAGAAGCTAGGAGGCAAAAATATAACACAAAATGCTATATTCAAAACCTCTGACAACCATGCATCCTATAAAGTAATGTTTGTGTTTCCTTGTAGTCACATGAGTGACAGAGCTGTATAAACCCTTGACCAACATCACAGGAGAATATTGTATCTCACATCACACTAACCTGGGGAAAGAGCAAAACAGTTTTTATGAATGCATATTGGTTTTGTACCATCTTAAAGTAAAAAAATCGTAAGTCACATCCTCTCATTTATTTTCATTTTCCTGAAACTATCCTGGAACTTTAGGCTTTCTGGGACTGTTTGGTCTCTTCTGTTGCTCATTACCTTCATAAATTTTCCTAGCTATTTTAACTGACAAGTTCAATTAGATACCTTCTGACTATTTAAGTCATTAATAAAAGTGTCAAAAAGAGGAGAGCTGTTGTCAAGCTCCTGGTGTAACTGTAGAAACTTCTTTTCAAGTTAACCTCTATTTCAAAGAAAAGTTCAGCCCTGTGTAGGTTTGCTTGCTCAGTTATGTTCTGGTAGTTCACTGTTCTTAGTCTCATCTGTGATGATGCTGTGATTTTTGTTAGATGCTTTGCTGAAAGCATTGTTCCACCCACTTAATGCAGACTATCACAGATTTGGTTAGTTTGGAATGACTCATTTGTACTGCTTCAGATTATTTTCCTTATTTTAGTGGCCAAATTCACCATAGGTGTCATAATACTTAATACCAATATTTTTCCCAAGGCTAATATTGTATTCACTACTCTTAATTCTAGGACTCAGTTTTCTAATTTTTAAAAATTAGAAAAATACTAGGTTTTGATGGACCTTTCCTTTAATCATTATTATTCAATGATTAAGTTTTTCTTTAACAATGGTGTTATTACATAGTTGCATAGTATTTCTTAGTGCATTCTCTAACTGATCTTTACTAATGTCTGTGTAAATAAGTAACAAGAAGGTCAGGAGGAGCAGATTACCATCAAGTATGCTTCAGTGAGGTGGGGAGTCAGGCAGTTGCATGAGTACAGAGCATTGCTGGGTCACATGATCATTCATTTTTAATTTTCTGAGGAAGTGCCATGCTATTTTCATAATAAATACACTAACTCATACCCGCATATGTGTGCAGGTTCCCTTTTCTCTGAGTCTCCACCGATGCTGTCATCCTTTTCTTTTTCATAGTAGTTGTCTTGGAAGGTATGAGAGGGCAGCTCATTATGGTTTTGATTTGTTTGGCCAGGAGCATTAGCAATGTGGAGTACCTTTTGACATACTTTTGACCATGTGTATGTCTTTTTTGGAACACTATTTAGTTCTTCTGCCCCTCTTTTAATGAGGGTATTTGGATTTGTTTGTATATTGCTATTGAGTTTCATGAATTCTTATACTTGGTGGATACTAATCCATTATCAAATATATTGTTTCCCTTTTGTTTTATTCTATTCCACTACATAGGCTGAGTTCATTTTGTTGAGTTTTCTTTTCTGGGTACCTCTGTGCAAAATTTTGCATGGAGAGTCCCTCTTCTTTTTATGGAAAGATGGATAAATGAAAAAGTGATCGATTTCTAAGGATGGTCCTGCTAAACTTCACATCCTAGATCATTGAAACAATAATAGAAGTACTATACTGCTTTTATGAAGAGACTTCAGATTTAATTCCAGTTCCAAGTTATTTGATTTACAGTTCAGAGATTATATGTAGAAAGCTCAATCAAAGCACCTGAGGCCCTTAAAATGCAAGAGAAGTCAGAACAGAATTCCATGCACCATTGCTGTTTGAAGATGGAGTAGGCCACATGAGAAGTATGGATGGCCTAGAAAGGGCAGACCCCCAGCAGCAGCCCACAAGCAAATAGGTCCTCAGTCCTCTAACCCAGAAACCTGAACAAGCCCATCTCCCACATCATCTCCAGATGAGTGCACTGCTCACCAATGTCTTGACTTTGGTCTTATGAGCTGCTAAGGAAAAAACCTGCCTAAAGCCCAGAGCTACAATCCACATAACTGTGAGTTAATAAATGAGAGTTGTTCATGTTAATTATACTGCAACATAAAATATTCTCTCTGCATAGATGCATGTACATACACGTTAAGTGACTTACAAATTTATGTCCTTTTCTACTCACTTATGTTATGATGAATATTGTCTTTATGTAGTTTCTTGGCCATTGTAAATTGAATTGTCATCAATTATTGAATTCAAGTGTCAGATTATTTAACATATTCTATCACTGATCATTTAGCTTACTTTCTATTTTTTGAGGAAGTGAATATCTTCATGTGTATGATTTCTTAAAGATGGATTTTTGGGTGACCAATTTAAGACAGATTCAAGAACTATAATTCTCAGTTCCAAAGGTAATAGACATTTCATGGCCACTCCTATCATTATCTGAATGACCAAGTTGGTATAAACAAAATCTTAGCTGAAAGCATTGAGGAGCACAAAGTATTACTATACATAGAAGAGCAGAGACAGAGGATGAAAACAGATGGGTCTATAGAAGTGGTAAACTGTATATAAATGCAAAATATAGCAAGTTTTTAAAATTTTATTTTAAAGAGGGTAAAACTATACATTACAAAATAGAACAAAGCAGGTCAGAAGAAAACAATGTAAGTGACACAGATTTCAAAACAAGACAACAGCAGATCAACAGTGGCTACCATAATGTCTCTTGTTTTCTTCTAAATAGTTGTCCATATCTTCACACACAATGAATTCATACAAAACAAAATAGTATTAAACTGATGAGAACAGAGTGATAAAGGCATTATAGGCCTTCAAACTCAGACAATAGGAAAATCAACAATGGCTACTATGTCTCTCGTTCTCTTCAAAATAGCTGTCCATATCTTAATGTAAGTTGAAATTAAACAATACAAAACAGACTAAAACCACATTGAACAAAGAATAAAAGCATTACTGAATTTCACACCATGATGATATGGAATTAGCAATGGATACCGTACTATCTCTTTTTCTTCAAAGTAGCTGTTCGTTTCATCATGCATAATATAATCGATTATCACAAACTGTTTAGGAGAAGTTCTATGCATGTATAAGCTTCTACAGGGATACTTATCCTTTCTGTATTAGAGGGGAAAACGAAACAAATTACTAGAAAAGCAGAAAACAAAAAAGACAAATAAATAACAATAGCAAATAGCCCCAAACAATGACAGTATAAGTCTTCAAAACAAGGTGGTGGGAGCATAACTAAGGTTGTTATTTTACATAATGATCTTCAAGAGTTTCTCAGATCACCAGACCCTAACATGCACAATTATTGCATTCCTGTGAATGTTAACTGTTTTATTCCAAGAACTTATCAAATTTGTAGCAGAATCATCTTAATTATCCTAAGTGTGTTTATACAATTTTAGATATTTTTTCTTTTCCTTTCCTTTTTCTTTTTCCTCCTTTTCCACGAGATATTATTTTTTTACCCATTGAGCAGATTCTTATCCTTTCACTGTATTTATTGAGGATTTTGTATCTTATGTACTCTTACCATTTCTTACACTAGGGAGACAATGCAGTATTTATACATGTGATTTGATTTATTTCATTTATGAATATGGTCTCGAGTTGCATCCATTTATTAATAAATATCTCAATGTGATCATTGAGTGGTACTCCATTATATAACAATACCACATCTTTTTTATCCATTCATTGGTTTATGGACATTTAGGTTGTTTCCAAGATCTGCCTATTACAAATTGTGCTGCTATAAACATGGGTACACATATATCACTGTTGTATGATGTTTTAGATTCTTCTGGGACTATGCCAGAAGTAGAATAGCTGCATCAAATGGTATTTCCAATCCCAGCTTTTTGAGGAATCTCCAGACTGACCTCCACAGTGGCTGCACCAGTCTGCACTCCCAGAAACAGTGCAGAAGAATTCCTTTTTCCCTGCAGCCTCTCCAGCATTTGTTGTTGGTAGTTTTCTTGAACCTGGCCATTCTTTCTGGAGTGAGATGGAACCTCAGTGTGGTTATAATTTGCATTTCTTTAATGACCATTGATGCTGAACATTTTTTCATGTATTCATTTGTCATTTGTATTTCGTCATCTGAGAACTGTGTATTCATCTCAGATGCCCATTTTTGGATTGGGTCTCTGAATTTCAGGGGTCTGATTTATTAAAATTTTTTATATGTCCCAGACAGAAGTCTTTTGTCTGAGGGACAGTTGACTAAGAATTTTTCCCAATTTGTGGGTTTTCTTTTCACTATGCTGGAAATTTCTTTCAACATGCAAAAACATTTTAATAAGATGAGATCCCAGTTATTGATTCTGGGAAGTATTTTCTGTGTGGTTTGATTCTCTGAATGAATTCTCTACCTACCCCCTATGTCTTCAAGATTTCTACCTACTTTGTCTTCCAACAGATTTAGTGTTTCTGTTTTAATATTTAGAACTTTGATTTATTTAGACTTTAGTTTAGTACACGGTGATAAGCATGGGTCTAGTTTTAGTTTTTGGCATATGGAGAGCCAATTTTTCCAGCACTGTTTTTCAAAGAGACTATCTTTCTTCCTGTGAATGTGTTTGATCCCTTTATCAAAGATAAGGTGGCTGAGTGCGTTTGTAGTTGTAGTTGTATCTTGTAATCTATTCCATTGATCTTCAGGTCTGTTTTATTCCAGTTCCATGCTGATTTTATTACAGTAGCTTTGTAGTATAACTTCAAGTCAGGGATTGTGATGCGTCCTGAGTTGCCTTTCTTGCTCAGAATTGCTGTTGCTACTATTCTAGGTCTCTTCTGGTTCCAGATGAATTTTAGGAATGAATTCTCTAGATTTGTGAGGTATGCTAGTGGTATTTTGATTGGGATTGCCTTAAATCTGTATAACAATTTCAGGAGAATGACCATTTTCACAATATTTGTTATTCCTGTCCATAAACAAGAGATGTCTTTCCATTTTCTGAGGCCTCTTTGATTTCTTTTTCAGAGTATTATAATTTTCCCTGAATAGATATTTTACTTCTTTCATTAGATTGATTCCTAAGTATTTCATTTTGTTGCATGCTATTGTAAAGGGTGTGGGTGGCTTCTCTTATTTCTCTCTCAGGGATATTATTGTTAGTGTATAGGGATACTTTTGATTTTTGAGTGTTGACTTTGTATCCAGCTACATTACAGAATTTATTTATTATACCTCGAGTCTTTCAGTGGAGTTTTGGGGGCCTTCTATATAGAGTATCATGTCATCTGCAAATAATGATAATTTAACTTCTTATTTTCCTATCTTGACTCCTTTTATTTCTCTCTCTTGTCTAATTGCTCTGGTTAGTATTTCCAGCACTATATTGAATAAAAGTGGTGATAATGGACATCCTTGTCTTGTTCCTGATTTTAGAGTAAAGTCTTCAGTTTTTGGTCATTTATTATGGTGGTAGCTATTGGTTTGTCATAGATGGTTTTTATTAGATTGAGGTAAATACCATCTATTCCAATTTTCTGTGAGTTTCTTATCATGAATAAGTGTTGGATCTTATCAAAAGCTTTTTCTGCATCTATAGAAATGATCATATGATTCTCATTTTTGTCTCTGTTGATATGGTGGATTACATTTATTGATTTTCATATTTTGAACCATCCCTGAATTCCTGGGATGAATCTCACTTGATTGTGGTGTAAAATCTTCTTGATGATTTGCTGCATTTTATTTGCCAATATTTTATTGAGAATTTTTGCATCTACGTTCATGAGGAAGATTGGCCTGTTGTTTTCTTCTTTGGTTGGGTCTTTTTCAGGTTTTGATATTAGGGTATTACTTACTTCCAGGAATGAGTTAGGAAAAATTGCTTCCATTTCAATTTTATTGAAGAGTTTCAGTAGTGTTGGCATTAAGTCTTCTCTGAATTTCTTGTAGAATTCCACAGTTAATCTGTTTGGATCTGGGCTTTTCTCTGTTGGTAAGGATTTAATTACATTTTCAGTTTTATTAAGCAGTTTTACATCTTCTTCATCCAGCTTTGGTAGTTCATATGTATCTAGGAATCTGTCTATTTCTTCAGTGTTATTGAACCTATGAGAGTAGAGGGTTTTTTATTTAATTTTACTTAAAGAGAAAAAAACAAAACAAAATAAAACAGAATAAAGGATAGCAACAATACACAATTCCAAGGAATAAAGGAAAAGAACAACAACAACAAAAACCTAAGAAATTATTACTTGACAAATTACATACTGACTTCTTGGAAATAGTTGTACAAATTACAAAGTTAAAACATGCAAAGTAGACATTCAAACCATGAGAATTGCTAACAGTTCTGCTCCATGATCTGATAAAAACAACAATATGGTCATCCATCTTACCCACTCAAATATACATGGAATTATATCAAAAGGGTGAAATTAAACACAACAAAACAGAACAAAGCAGATCACAAGAAAGCAATGTTAAGAGACATAAATTTCAAAACTAGACAATTGGAGATATTCATTCTCTATCATATTGACTCTTGTTTTCTTCCAAATAGTTGTCCTTATTGTCACATACATGGAATTCACATGAAAGACATAGGATGGAATTGATCTGAGCAGAACGAGGAGGGCATTTCAGCTCTTCAAGACCAGACATTGGGGAAGCCAAGAATGGCTGTCATAGTATCTCTCATTCTCCTCGAAACAGCTGTCCATACCTTCATGTGTTGAACTTAAACAAGACAAAGCAAGCTAAAATCACTTTGAACAAAAAGTGATAGTTTTGCTGGACTTCACATCATGACATTATGGAGTCAGCACTGGGTATTGTAGTGTCTCTTTTTCTTCAAAGTAGTTGTTCATTTCAACATGCGTTATATAGTTGGTTCTCGTAAACTGTTTATAAGCTCTACACATGCATGAGTCTCTACATGTATCTCTATCCTTTCTGTATTAGAGGGAAAAACAAAACAAAGCAAGATATAACAAAACAATTCCTAGAAAAGCATGAGGCAAAAAAGTCACATAAAACCACAATACAAAGTGATCTACAATGGTTATCATGATGTCTCAGCAGTATATAACAACATTAATAAAAATGAAGCATTGGAGACATTATAAGACTTTAAAGCCAAGTAATAATCAAACGAAAGTGGGTATTTTAGTGAATCTTGTCATCTTCAGTGTAGTTGCCTATACTCTTAGACTTGATGCTATCAATCATAACAGATTTAAATAAAATCAGTCAATACAAAGTAGCAATCTAACAAACCAGATTCAAATAAGATCAGTCATAATAAGACAGTATAAGTTATAAAGGGCTTCAGGTTAAGTTGATAGGAAAATTAGGGATGATTACC
>PVJX010048623.1:0-11406 GCA_004027295.1 Dolichotis patagonum
ACTAAACTAAAATCTAAATGGATCAAAGATCTAAATCTTAAAAGAGAAACACTAAATCTGCTGGAAGAGAAAGTGGGTAAAAATCTCAAGTATATAGGGGTACGAAGAGAATTCATGAACAAGAATCAAACTACATGGGAAATACATCCCAGAATCAATAAATGGGGCTGTATTTTATTAAAGAGTTTCTGCACATCAAAAGAGATTTCCAGCAGAGTGAACAGAAAACATACAAATTGGAAAAAAGTCTTAATGGACAGTCCTTCAGACAAAGGACTTCTGTCTAAACTTATAAAGAATTTAAAAATAACAGACCATCGAAATTCAAAGACACAATCCAAAAATGGGCATCTGAAATGAATACACAGTTCTCAGATGAAGAAGTATGAATGGCAGATAAATACATGAAAAAATGTTCATTATCATTAGTCATCAGAGAAATGCAAATTAAAACCACACTGAGATTCCATCACACTCCAGAAAGATTGGTCAAGATAGAAAACACTACCAGCAACAAATGTTGGAGAGGTTGTGAGGAAAAAGGAACTCTTCTGCACTGTTGCTGGGAGTGTAGTCTCGTGCAACCACTGTGGAGGTCAGTCTGGAGATTCCCCAAAAAGCTGGATCTGGAGGTCCCATTTGACCCAGCTATTCCACTTCTAGGCATATTCCCAGAAGATCTGAAAACAGCATACCACAGTGATATATGTGCACCCATGTTTATAGCAGCACAATTTGTAATAGCCAGGACTTGAAACAACCTAAGTGCCCATCAACTGAGGAATGGATTAAAAAGTTGTGGTATTTCTATACAATGGAGTACTACTCAGCTATAAAGAATGATCACATTGAGATATTTATAAATAAATGGACACTACGTGAGATCATATTCATAAGTGAAATAAACCAAACTCACATGTGTAAATACCATATAGTCTCCCTAGTATGAGTATTGGTAAGAGTATACAAGATTTTATTTTAATCATGAGTCCCCATCTCATAGTTTTGAAGCCATTCAATGTTTTCTTTCATCAGTTGGAATGGTTTTATTCTGTTTCGTTTGTCTTCATTATACGTGATGCTATGAACAGCTGTTTTGAAGAGAACAAAACATTATGACAGGTATTGCTGATTTAATACTGTCCTTCTTAGAAGTCCTACCAAGCTTCTATTCTTCTATTGCCATTGGTTCTCTCTAACACATTGTGTCTTATGGGGATTTGAATATGTGTGAAATTATAAATAAAATTTTTTATTTAAAATGAGATATTATAGGACCCATTCATCATTCTCTGTTATTCAATTCAGAATGCCCTGTAATTCTTTCACTCTTTCAATGGTTTTATACTTTTTTGTTATGTTTGATATTATGGTATTTGAAACTATGCTCAACTATAGCAGAGAAAGTAATATTGTGATAGCTATTGTTAATGTCCAGTTGTATTAATGTTAACTATTGTGTTGTCTATGTTGTCCAGTTCCAATTTGCTCTGTACTGATCTCTTTTGTCTTATCCTCTTTAAAATAAAATGGAAAAAATAAAAAAATAAAAAATAAAAGAACAGATGAATAGTGAAATCCATATTTTGGTCTTTTACACAACCTGTATTTGTTTATGAGACACTGAGTTCCTCACTGTCATCAATTTAATTTTCAGGAGCATTTTATTAACTATATATTTCCACACATTTAGGAGTAGAAGATGTAGATCTGGTTACTAGATAGATTATCTCCTGGAACAATTCACTTGATGTGAGTAGAATCAGACCCACAAGTGAGAAGATGCAGATAATCCCCTTGATATATATTTTAGTAGTTTACAAAGCACTAAGAATTGAGATGGACTGTCCAAGTGTTAAAAGTGAAAATGAACATTTAATCATAGTATTGTGAAGTGAGAAGTCATACTATTTCTCAGATTTTAAAATATAAAACTGAATAGTTCACTTAGTCAAGAACAAATAACAAGAGGAAAATGGGAAGACTTTGAATTCATTCATCTGATATCAGTGCCAATTCTGTGATATCATTCATTTCTCTGACATTTGTTAAAGTGAAACATACAACCTTGTCAGAATGTGCATACCAACACACAGTAAAATGATCTATGGTTCACTTTTCAAATCAATTTGCTTTCAATCATAAGTATGCATTGAATTTTAGATGTATTTCAAAGCAGATAAGCCAAAGCTTCTTTCTTCTCATGGATTCAGGCATTGTTTAGACCTATCAGGGACTACAACTGTTTCTTGGGGCTATCCCTACCATTTGCTATCAGTTTTGTTAGATAAAATTTGTAACAACTTTTACGGGTGCAATGCACAAACTGCCACCCCAAAGCCACTTATTTATCTAAAGTACCAACACTGAAATTAAACCTGAATATTTAGGTTTTAATATTGATAATACAATTGCGGTCCAGTGTTTGTCTGCAAGGTGACTTGACTCCTACACTAAAAGTGAAGACTTATATGACTGCTAAGGCACACATACCATGTGTTTACTACAACTACATAGACTATATGTGCTCAGAGAATTCTTGATCTGTTGAAATTGAGCAGGGCAAAGAAACACAGGAAGTGAATGCAGATAGATTGTATAGGAGACGCTTTAGTGACTTCTTACCTTACTTTGTGGATATATAGGAATGAATGCTTTTATTAATATGAGTCTGTACCAGAGCTACATGTAGGATGTATGCAGAATTGCTTAAATTGAAATATAGTCATGTAATCCTAACTCAAACTGAAAATTCAGATGTAAAACAAGTCTAAGAAGCCTTGGCAGGCTAAGTTTTCTGGAATAAGGATTTTCTCCTTTATATAATGAGCACTGAGTAAACTCTAAATAGGACAGTTTAGGTGATTCACTTGGGGACATCTAACCAACTTCCTTTTCTCATGCAATGTCTCCTGCAAGAACATACTTGATTGTTCCTTCTAAAGAAAGGTAGGCTCTGCTCTTTCTAATCAAATCTTCCAACATAGACCTTTTGCAAATTTTTGTACTAAGATGTTGAATTGTGGATCTGATTGTGTGTATTCATTTTAGTTTTAAAATTATACATATGGACTGAATCTTCCCACACAGCATCTGCAAAAGTATCAATTGTTAGGTGTAACATAGAACATATTGACTATATTGCAGGCATTCATTACATGTGTATGTAAATTGAAGAGATAATTGAGATTATTGTTAAGTTTCAGATAAAGTTAATTGCAAAATATAAAAGTGTTTGATATGCTAAGTAATCCAATCTAGTGCAAGTAAAAAAGGAGAGTTGATAACCATATTACCAAGTATTTGTTCGATAGTTGAACAGAGCTGTTTGCAGTCTCGCTGTTTATATGTCCACTTTGTAATATTTACTTTTGTAATTTGAACAACTATTTCTAAGAGGAAAATATGTAATTTATCAACTAGTGATTTCTTACTGTTTATTTTTTAAATTATGTATTATTTCTACACTTTTTCTGTTTCTGTTTTTTTCATATAAATAATTTTTTAAAAATAGGTTCAGAAACATGTCCCCTAATTTTTTTTGCTTTTTTCTTGTCAAGAACAAGGACAGGCTTTCAGCAAATTTCCTTATTTGCTTACATAACTAGTTGATTAATATAGTGTGATTATGTCAAAAAGAAACAAATATCCCTGGGTACCTACCCTGAACTTTCATAAATATTCACTAATGGAAAGATAAATGAATGGAGGCTGTTAATGCATAATGGACAGACTTTTGTCATGTAGTGTTGCAAGGCAAAATGGTACCATCAAGCTACCTCTCTAGCTCATAGAATACACCTTTTGTGATATTTTTGTTACTACCACCTCACTTATTCAGAGAAGAATTGCAATTAATTAGTGAAAACATGTTAAAATCCTTGAAAAGCTTCACATTCTCAAAAATATGGACTTTTATCAGACTCAGACCAAAAGTTAGGTGAATAAATTATACAACTGTAAAACAAACATGCCCATAAATTGAGTACTATGCCTGGAAACTTACAAGGACTGAGTTAATTAGTTGCTATAGAGATATAATTGCTGGACAGCCTGAATGTTTTACTTAGTTTTTTAAGAATACAGTTTGTCAATTGTTGTCTTAGAAAATATAATAAATATTCAGTTCCCAAATTGTCTTTAAAAATACTTGTCATTCTTGGTGTTCTAATGTATAACTCTATCTTAAAATTTTGAAGAAAATTTCTACCTTGTGTGGTCTTACCAGTGAGAAAAATCCAAGAAGTTTGACCGAAAAAAGAATTCAGGTGTATTATGTATGTGCCCCAACTGGACACAAGAATTATAAGCATTATGTACTGCAAAAATGTACTAATGATATTTAAAGAAGAAGAAAGACAGAAAAATCAACTTCTAACATAGAGGCCTTTCCTTAGAAAAGTAAATGTGGACCAAAATGCTTCAAAACTGAGAAGTATTTTAACATAAAACACTCTACTAGTTTGATACCTAGTTAGACATGAAAACTCTCATTCATTTGATGTGACTGTGCACAATTCAAAGAATTTCCATTCACTCAGATATTAGCAAGAATGGTACACCTTAGATATGTTCATTGTATAGTCTACATATATGAAAAATGATACTTTGTATTTGCTGATCTCTCCAGCTGTCCTCAATTATCTTATATTCATGCTCTTTAGATAAAACATTTCTGATTACTTTTACTATGCAGACAAGCCATAATATATATGGAAGGTTTGTTTTAGCACATTGTTCTCAGTGTCTCTCTATACCTTCCTTATCAATGGTAATTTCTTAGCATTTAATGCTCTTATCAGATATCATTTCTACTGTAATACCTTTCCTGTCATATCTTTTTATTATCAATTATTGCAAACATTTATAGAAAATGATTTTGTAAAATGTTTGCATAATATTTTGTCTATATTTCTATCAACTCATAACTTAGTTGTGTGTTGTACTTCTGCACTATCCTGTTAGAATAAGGAACAACTGAATTTCTCTAAATTTGACCTGCTAGAGGAGACAGTAGTTCATCACTGAGCAAGTGTTTACATGACCATTTCATTGTGGATTGTTTTATATATTCATTAACCCTGATAATCCACTTAATAAATGAAATTGTGTAGTATGTAGACTTTTTCACTCCTCACTATCACATTTGCATAAATGCAGCAGTATTTCTTTCTTTCTACCAATTGTGAATATCAAATATGAAAAAATCTCAATGTCTTAAGCAGAAATGATGCTTGAAATTATTATTTCAAAGGGAAGTTTGTGGCAATGCAGGTGAAGAGTTATTACAATTGGTAAAAAAAAAGCTCTGGCCATAATATTTGCAAATAATAGGCAAAAAGAATAGGAAAATGTATCTTTTAGTGATTGGTGTAAAAAAGAGAACAAGTTACAGCAAAATTGAATGAAAGTTTGCAGAGGATACACCATTTTATCATAGGCCAGCATATTCTTAGAGAGAGTGTTGTGTATTAGTTCAGGCTGAGAGTTACTTAGAGTTCAGGAGACTGTGGGAAAGAGAAAATTTTTTTTCAAAAATCATTTTGTTCCATTTGGTTAGGAGGAGAAAATAGTATAGGTAACAATTTATGAAGTGTCTTTGATCACTTATTCTTACCATAACAATTAATGGCAATGTGTGATCTTTACTTTTTGTAACAGTGATGGAACTCATAAACTAGGCTTGATAGGCAGGTGCTTGTGCTTAAGAGCTAAATCCCCATCTCTCAACAGGGTGATATCTTTAAGAAAATGAATTTATTTACCTCACTCTTCTGGTGTCATGGAAGTTTGAGATCAGGACTGTATATCTGGAGGGCTTCTTCCTATATTAGACAATTGGAGACAAGATCAAATGGAGGTCATATACCCATGCAGCATGGGCAGACAGAGAGCCAGAATTCCTTCTTCTGCCTACCAGGCTCTGGCACTCACACGCCGTTTCTTCCACAGGCAAAGCACAGGCAGAGAGAGCCAGAAGATCTGCATCTGCCTGCCAGGCACAGCTACTGGAAAACCCTTTCCCCCATGCACACAGCATGGGCAGAGAGAGCCAGAAGATCAACATCTGCCCTCAAGGGGGCACAAGCAGAAAGAATATCGCCATACACCCAGTGTCAGCAGAGAGACAGAACATCCAACTTCACCTTCAGGGGGCTACAACCTAAAGGCTCCTTCCTTTAGGCAACGAGCACAAGCAGGGACACAAAACCAGGTAAGCCCTGTGCATATGTAGAACAACATTGGAGGCCCTTGGTTCCTTCAAGCAGCCATCCCCCACTAGCAGGATGAGACAAACAAACATCTGGGTGTCTGCCACCATGGAGACAGTCTTTTTGTAGACACACATGCTGAGAGAAGCAACCCCACCTCCATGCACCCATGATCATCAGTGAAAACCCACTGTAGTAGCACAGGTCTAGGGAAGCCCACTTCATGTCTTGCTACCACCCTGTAAATCTGGAATTAAAGGAACACAGGTGCCTGTCCAATTACCCTACACTGCCTAGGAGCAGCCAACTGATGAACAGCCTGGGGACCCACAGCCACCTTGTTTTTATTTTTTTTTTGAAAGAGAATAAAACAAAAGGGGGCAGTACAGAGCAGATCAGAACAGGACAACATAGGCAACACAGTACTTTACATTAAGTAACTGGACATCAACAGTAGCTAACACCATATCTCTTGATCTGCTATAGTTGAGCATAGTTTCAAATACAATGATATCAAACATAACACAATAGTATAAAGCCATGCATAGAGTGAAAGAATTACAGGGCATTCTGAACCGAATAACAGTAAATGATAAATGGGTACTATAATATCTCATTTTTGTTAAAAAAGAAAAAAAAATTGTTTGAACTATCACACATATTAAAATTCCAATAAGACACAATATGATAGATAGAATGAACAGAAGTAGAACAAAAAAAGCATGGTAGGACTTCTAAGAAGGATGATATTAAATCAGCAATATCTGTCATAATGTTTTGTTTTTTCAGAACAGCTATTCTTATCATCAAGTATGATATAGTCAAACAAAACAGGATAAAACCATTCCAACTGATGATTGAAAACTTTGAAAGACTTCAAAGCTATGAGATGGGGACTCATGCTTACCATAAAGTCTTATATACTCATAAAATCTCACATTAGGGAGACTATATGGTATTTATCCTTGTGAGTTTGGTTTATTTCGCTTAACAGAATGGCCTCACGTCATGTCCATTTATTTATAAATATCTCAATGTGATCATTCTTCATAGCTGAGTAGTACTCCATTGTATAAAAATGCCACAACTCTTTTATCCATTCCTCAGTTGATGGGCAGTTAGGTTGTTTCCAAGATCTGGCTATTACAAATTGTGCTGCTATAAACATGGGTTCACATATATTATTGTTGTATGATGTTTTCAGATCTTCTGGGAATATGCCTAGAAGCAGAATAGCTGGGTCAAATGGGACTTCCATACCCAGATTTTTGAGGAATCTCCAGACTGACCTCCACAGTGGTTGCACCTGTCTACACTCCCACCAACAGTGTAGAAGAGTTCCTTTTTCCTCACAGCCTCGCCAACAGTTGTTGTTGGTAGTGTTTTCTATCTTGGCAATTCTTTCTGGAGTGAGATGGAATCACAGTGTGGTTTAAATTTGCATTTCTCTGATGACTAATGATGATGAACATTTTTTCATGTATTTATTTGCCATTTGTATTTCTTCATCTGAGAACTGTGTATTCATTTCAGATGCCCATTTTTGGATTGGGTCTTTGAATTTCGAGGGTCTGACTTTTTTTTTAAATTCTTTATAAGTTCTAGAGAGAAGTCCTTTGTCTGAGGTGCTGTCCATGAAGATTTTTTCCCAATTTATGGGTTTTCTTTTCACTCTGCTGGAATCCTCTTTTGACATGCAGAAACTCTTTAATAAGATGTGGTCTCAGTTATTGATTCTGGGAAGTACTTCCCGTGTACTTTGGTTTTTGTTCATGAATTCTCTTCCTACCCATATAATTTTGAGGTTTTTGCCTACTTTGTCTTCCAGCAGTTTTAGTGTTTCTGTTTTAATATTTAGATATTTGACCCATTTAGATTTTAGTTTCGTGTAAGGCGATAGACATGTGTCTAGTTTTAGTCTTCTGCATATGGACAGCCAATTTTTCAAGCATTATTTGTTAAAGAGACTGTCATTCTTCCAGCGAGCCTGTTTGGCCCCTTTATAAAAATAATGTGGTTGAGTGAGTTTGCGGGTGTGGTTGTATCTTCCAATCTATTCCACTGATCCTCGGGTCTGTTTCTATTCCAGAACCATACTGACTTTATCACTGTAGCTTTCTGGTATAATTTTAAGTCGGGGATTGTGATGCCTCCTGCCTTGCCTTTGTTGATTAGAATTGCCTTTGCTATTCTAGGTCTCTTCTGGTTCCAGATGAATTTTAGGAGTGATTTCTCTAGATCTATGATGTATGTAGTGGTATTTTGATTGGGATGGCTTAGAATCTGTATAGTAATTTTGGGAGAATGGCCATTTTTACAATGTTAGTTCTTCCTATCCATGAACAGGTGATTTCTTTCCATTTTCTGAGGTCCTCTTCAATTTCCTTTTCCAGGGTATGATAATTTTCACTGTATAGCTCTTTTACTTCTTTCGTGAGATTAATTCCTAAGAATTTCATTTGTTTGGATGCTAGTGTAAAGGGTCTAGTTTCTCTTATTGCTCTCTCAGTACTTTTGTTTTTAGTGTATAGAAATGCTATTGATTTTTCTGTATTGACTTTGTATCTGGCTACCTGCTGAATTTGTTAATTATATCTAGGAGTCTTTCAATAGAGTTTTGGGGGTCTTCAATGTAAAGTATCATATCATCTTCAAATAATGATAATTTAACTTACTCTTTTCCTATCTTTACTCCTTTTATTTCTCTTTCCTGTCTTATTGCTCTGGCTAGTATTTCCAGTACTATGTTGAATAGCAGTGGTGATAATGGACATCCTTGTCTTGTGCCTGATTTTAAGGTAAAGGCTTTCAGATTTGACCATTTAATACAATGCTGGCTGTTGGTTTGTCATAGATGGCCTTTACCATATTGAGATAAAGAACTTCTATTACAATTCTCTGTAAGGTTCTTAACATGAATGAGTGTTGGACTTTATCAAAAGCTTTTTCTGCATCTATAGAGATGATTATGTGGTTTTTCCTTTTGGCTCTATTGATATGGTGGATTACATTTATTGTTTTGCATATGTTGAACCATCCCTGCATTACTGGGATGAATCCTACTTGGTCATGGTGTATAATCTTCTTGATCATTTGCTGCATCCTATTTGCCCATATTTTATTGAGAATTTTTGCACCTATGTTCATCAGGGTGATTGGACTATAGTTCTTTTTTTTTAGTTGGGTCTTTCTCTGGTTTTGGTACTAGAGTGATATTTGCTTCCAGGAATGATTTAGGAAGATTTGTTTCCCTTTCAATTTCACTCAAGAGTTTCAGGAGTGTTGGAGCTAAGTCTTCTTTGTATATCTTGTAGAATTTTGCAGTGAATCCATCTGATCCTGGACTCTTCTTTGTAGGCAAGCACTTAATCACATTTTCAGTTTCAGTAATAGAAATTGGGTTATTCAGCAGTTTTACATCTTCCTGATCCAGCTTTGGTAGTTCATATGTATCTAGGAATTTGTCTATTTCTTCAGTGTTATCGAACCTATGAGAGTAGAGGTTTTCAACGTAAGTGTTGATGATCTTCTGTATTTTCACTGAGTCTGTGGTTATTTCACCTTTTTCATTTCTTATTGCATGAATTTGAGTTTTTTGTTTCCTTTTTTAAATAAGATTGGCCAGGGGCTTATCAATTTTATTTATTCTTTCAAAGAACCAAATCTTTGATGCATTGATCCTTTGTACTTCTTTCTTAGACTCTACTGCATTAATTTCTGCTCTAATCTTTATAATTTACTCCCTTCTTTAGTGTTCGGCTTGACTTGCTCTTCTTTTTCTAGATGTTTGAGTTGTAGCATCAGATTGTTTATTTGTGTTCATTCTGTCTTCCTGATGTGGGAACTCAATGCAATAAATTTTCCTCTCAGGACTGCTTTCATTGCATCCGACAAAATCCGGTAAGTTGTGTCTCTATTTTCATTTACTTGTAGATATTGTTTAATTTCTTCTTTAATTTTCCTCTGTGACCCACTGATTGCTCAAGAGTGTATTATTCAGTTTCCATGTGTTTGTAGGTTTTTTGCAATTTCTTTTATCATTAATTTCTAGATACACAGCACTGTGATCTGATAACATGCATGTGAAAAATTCAATTGTTTTGCATTTAATTAAATATGTTCTGTGGGCTATATATGGTCTATTTTAGAGAATATCCCATGTACTGCTGAGAATAAGGTGTATTCTGATATTGTTGGATGGAACACTCTGTATACATCTATCAAGTCCATTTGTTCACAGGTGTGATTCAGTTCTGTTATGTCTTTGATGATTTTCTGTGTAGTTGATGTGTCCCTTTGGGTGAATGGTGTGTTAAAATCTCCTGTTACAATTGTATTATTACCTATTTGATTTTTCATTACTGTTAGTATATGCTTTATATAGCTGTGTGCTCTGGAATTTGGTGCATATATATTAAAGATTGTTATCTCTTCCTCTTGAAGTTTTACCCTAACTATTATGTAGTGACTTTCTTTATCTTTGGATAATACTTGGTTTGAAATTCACCTGGTCTGCAAACAAGATTGCCACTCATGTTTTTTTTTGGTTTCCTGTTGCATGAAGTATTGTTTTCCATCCCTTGACTTTCAGTTTATGAGTGTCCTTTTGGGTTAGATGGGTTTCTTGTAGACAGCATATGGTTGGATGTTGTTTCTTGTTCCATTCTGCCAGTCTGTTTCTTTTGATTGGTGAGTTGAGGCCATTTACATTAATGGTTGTAACTGTTATATATTGGTTTATTGTTGGCATGTTATCTTTCTGCTGTTGTGTCTTTAGCTTTCCATTCTGTTTAATTGTCTGCCTTGCTTGGTGGTTTTATCCCATGTGTATCTAGAATGTCTTTCAGTATTCTTTGTAGGTTTGGTTTGGTGTTCATGAAGATCTTCAGCTGTTCTTTGTCATGGAAGTATCTTATTTCTCCATCCATTTTGAAGGAAAGTTTTGCAGGGTATGTCAGTCTGGGTTGGAAGTAGTTTTCCTTTAGAATGTGAAATACTTCACTCCATGCTCTTCTTGATTTCATTGTTTGTGTTGAGAAGTCTGCCGTGACTCTGATAGGTTTTCCTTTATAGGTGATCTCTCTTTTCTCTCTAACAGTTTTTAGTATTCTATTCTTATGTTGGATTTCTGGGATGGTGATTATTATGTGTCTGGGTGTAGTTTTATTTTGGTTATGGCTGTTTGGAGTTCTAT
>PVJX010048624.1:0-11406 GCA_004027295.1 Dolichotis patagonum
CATGCTAACATGCCATTCCTTTATGCAGTCACTATGCCCCACTGTGACCTCCAAATACCCTATTTTGACATCAAAAATCCCATTGTGACTTCACAATTCTCTGCTGTGCCATCAGAATACCCCCATTAGGATCTCACTCTTCCCCCATTCTGACTTTATAAAGGCACATCATTAGCTCATAATTTCCATTTTGATCAGAGAGTGCTCCATTAGGGCCCCATCACAACCTACGTTTACCTTAATTATGATTAGAAGCTCTTTGAAGGGACCCGGCAACAATTCATACAGCTCCAGGCCCAGAAAAAGTACTGGATTGAGAGTTCTAAGATTTATGTTTCAGGTTGTTTCTGCTAACAAATGCGTTCACTTGAATGTAACATTGGCTTTTTCAGGAATTTAAGAAATCTTTTCCAATCTCAAGATATTGGAAGAATTGTAATATTTTTATCTATGTCTTTTAATACTTGGTTCACACACACACAAACCTGGATGCCAGTTTGATATTTCTTTCCTTTTCCTTAATTTCCTTTCTTTTCCTATTCCTGCGTGGCATCACCATGTCCTAATGTGACATCACAACGCCCTATTGTGACATCGTATACTGCCAATGTGACATCACAATTCACAATAAAGATCTCACAATTCTCATCATGACATTTAAATTATCTTACAACATCACAATTGCCAATTGTGACACCATAATAATGGATAAGACATCATGGTATCACATTATAGCATCATGCTAGGCCTCCGTGACATTATTATGCGCTATTGTGACATGTGTCCTATTGTGATCTCAAAACTCTCCTTTTGACTTTACAATTTCCCTTGGTGACATCACAATATCGCACTGTGACATCCCCAGAACCATTGTGACACCACAAGGCCCCACTCAGTTGTCACAATGTTGTGTTGTCACAATGTTGTATTATCACCCTACAGTGCGATTTTGTGAACTCATGATGCCCAGTTGGAACATCACCATTCCCCATGATAGCAAAACAACTCTCCAATGATGAGCTCATATTACCAAATTATAGCAGCACAATTAACCTTTATGCCATCACAATTCCCAATTGCAACATCACAATGACCTGTTATGATATCATAGTTCCACATTGTGGCCTTGCAATGCACCATTGTGACACCACCCCGCCCTATTTCGACATCATTATGTCCTCTTTGTGACTTGCCAATATCCCGTTATGACCAGACAATTCCTCATTGATGTTACAGTTTTCTTTTGTGACATCATAACCTCCCAGTGTGACACAAGTGCTCATGATGACATTACAGTGCCCAGTATAGCGTCAAAATTCCTTTTTTTCACAGGGTAATGCTTCACTGTCACATCAAGTTGGCTTGTGGTGATATTAGCTTGGACCATTGTGACATCATCATTTCCACTGTGACACTACAATTACCCTATTAAGTCATCACATTGCCCTCATTAGTGCAGGACAATCAACCTTTATGATACTACAATTTCCCATTGTGACAACATAGTTGCACATTATGATATCAGTGTACCAAATCTGGCATCAAAATATCGCATTGTGACATCATCATGCCTTATTTTGAATTCACACATCGTATTTTGGTATCAAAACATCCCATTGTGACATCATAGTTCTCCATATGATTTCAGAATTCCCCAACATGATATCATAATCATCCACTACAGCATCAAAGTAAACCCTTCTGACATCACAGTTCTCCAGTGATAACACTGGATGCACCATTGTGACAGAACAACTCACCCCTGTGACATCACAGCACCCTATTGTGACACCACTGTACCCCATGATGACATAATTTTTACTGTTTCTTCACAATTCCCCATTATGATCTCACATTGCCCTGGTTATCATCTCCGTGTCCGCAGTATGGTACCGTGCCATTCCTTTATGCTATCATGATGTGCCACTGTGACCTTCAAATTTCCTATTGTGATATCAAATATCCCATTATGACATCACAATTCTCTGCTCTGCCGTCAGGATACCCCCATTAGGATCTCACACTTCCCACATTCTGACTTCATAAAGCCATATCATTAGCTCATAAGTTCCATTTTGATCACATAATGCTCCATTAGGGCCACATCACACACGAGGTTTACCTTAATTTTGAATAAAAGTTCTTTGAGGGCACCCTACTACTCTTCATACAGATGCCGGCCAAAAAAAGGACTGGACTCAGAGTTCTAAGATTTATGCTTCAACTTGTGTCTGCTAACAAATGCCGTCACTTGAATGTAACATTTGCTTTTTCAGGCAATTAAGAACTCTTTTCCAGTCTCAAGATCATGAAACAATTCGAATTTTTTTATCTATTTCTTTTAATACTGGTACACACCCACAGAAAACCACATACCAGTTTGGTATCTTTCTTTTTCCTTCCTTTCCTTTCTTTTCGATATCTGCTGTGACATCACCATGTCCTACTGTGACACAATAATGCCCAGTTGTGACCTCGCATACTGCCAATTTGACATCACAATTCACAATTAAGATCTCACAATTCTCATCATGACATTTAAATTATCTTACAATATCACAATTGCCAATTGTGACACCACAACGATGGATATGACATCATGGTATCACATTTTGGCATCATGCTATGCCTTTGTGACACCATGATGCACTATTATGACATGTGTTCTAATGTGATGTCGCAACTCCCAGTATGACATTACAATTTTCCTTTGAGATATCATGATTGCCCACTGTGATATCACAACTGACCACTGTGATATCACCAGTACAATTGTAACATCACAGTGACCCGGTATGATATCACAATGTTGTATTGTCACCCAAAAATGCGATATTGTTACCTCATGATGCCCAGTTGGAACATCACAATACCCTATTTTAGCAAAACTACTCCTAAATTATGAGCAAATGTTGCCTAATTATAACAGCACAATTAACCTTTATGACATCACCATTCCCAAATTTGACATCACAGTGACATGTTATGACATCATAGTTCCATATTATGGCATTACAGTACCCCGTTGTGACAGCACACTGCCCTTTGTTGACTTGATGATACCCTCATCATGACTTGTCAATTCCCCATTATGACCAGAGAATTCTCTATGGATGTTACAGTTTTCTTATATGACATCCTAACTGCCCAAAGTGACACAAGTGCCCATTGTGACATTACAGTCCCCATTATTCCATTACATTTCCCCTTTTTCACAGGGTAATGATTCACTTTCACCTAAAGATGCCCTGTGGTGACACTAGCTTGGCCCATTTCGACATCATCATTTCCAGAGTGACATCACAATTACCCTATTATGACCTCAGAGTGCCCTCATTAGAGCAGCACAATCAACATTTATGATACCACAATTACCCACTGTGACAACATAGTTGACACATTATTACATCACTGTGCCTAATATGGCAACAAATTATTCCATTGTGGAATCATCATGCCTCATTGTGACTTCACACTTCCGACTGTTGCTTCTCAGCACCCCAATGTGACATCATAGTTCTCCATATGACTTCAGAATTCCCCATCATGGTATCAGAATCATCCATTACAGCATGACCATAAACCATTGTCAAATCACAGTTCTCCAGTGATAACAGTAGATGGAATCTTGGGACAGAACAACACTCCAATGTGACATCACAGCTCCCTATTGTGATACCACTGTACCCTAGGATGCATGTTTATCACTGTTACTTCACAATTCCCCATTATCATATAATATTGGCCTCTTTATCATCTCAGTGTCCTCATTATGGTATCATGGCATTCCTTTATGCTGTCACTATGCCCCACTGTGACCTCCAAAGTCCCTATTGTGACATCAAATATCCCTTTATGACATCAAAATACTCTGCAATGCCATCGGGTAACCCCCAGTACGATCTCACTCTTCCCCCATTCTGACTTTATAAAGCCACATCATTAGGTCATAATTTCCATTTTGATCACATAATGCTCCAATACTGCCCCATCACAACGTATGTTTGCCTTAATTATGATTAGAAGATCTACGAAGGCACCCTACAACTCTTCATGCAGCTCAAGGCCCACAAAAAGTACTGGACTCCGAGTTCTAAGATTTATGTTTCAATTTGTTTCTGCTAACAAATGAGTTTAGTTGAATGTCACATTTGCTTTTTCAGGCATTTAAAAAATTTTTTCCAGTCTCAAGATATTGGAAAAATTGTAATATTTTTTATCTATATCTTTTAATACAAGGCTCACACACACAAAAAGCCAGATGCCAGTTTGATATTTCTTTCCTTTTCCTTCCTTTCTTTTCCTTTTCCTGCTGTGACATCGCCATGTCCTACTGTGACATGATAACGCCCCATTGTGACCTCATATACTGCCAATGTGACATCACAATTCACAATTCCGATCTCACAATTCTCATCATGACATTTAAATTATCTTACAACATCACAATTGACAATTGTTACCTCACAATGATGGATATGACATCATGGTATCACATTATAGCATCATGCTATGCATTTGTGTCATCATAATGCCCTATTGTGACATGTGTTCTGTTTTAACCTTGCAATTCACATTATGACATTAAAATTTCCGTTCTGACATGATGATTGCCCACTGTAACTTCACAATTGCCCACTGTCATATCACCAGGACCATTGTGACATCACAGTGCCCCACTATGATATCACAATTCTGTATTGTCACCCAAGAATGCCATATTGTTACCTCATGATGCCCATGGGGAACATTACAATTGCATATTATAGCGAAACAACTCCCTGATTATGAGCTCCTGTTCTATAATTATAGCAATACAATTAACCTTTATGACATCACAATCCCCAATTGTGACATCACAGTGACATATTATGACAGCATAGTTCCACATTATGGCATTACATTACCCCATTGTAACACCACCCTGCCCCATTTTGACATCATGATACACACACTAGGAATTCTCAATTCCCCATTATGAACAGACAATTCTGCATTGATGTTAAAGTTTTCTCTTGTGACCTAATAACTGCCAAGTGTGACACAAGTGCCCATGATGACATCAAAGTCCCCATTATAGCATCACAATTCCTTTTTTTCACAGTATAATGATTCACTGTCACCTCAAGTTGCACTGTGGTGACACTAACTTGGCCCATTGTGACCGCATCATTTCCGGTGTGACACCACAATTACCCTATTATGACCTCACATTGCCCTCATTAGCGCAGCACAATCAAGCTTTATGATACAACAATTACCCACTGTGAAGACATAGATGCTTATTATAACATCACTGTACCAAATATGTACTCAAAATATCCCATTGTGACAACATCATGGCTTATTGTGACTTCACACATCCTATTGTGGTATCACACTACCCCAATGCGACATCATGGTTCTACATATGACTTAAGAATTCCCCATCATGATTTCATAATGATGCATTAAACATCACAGTAAACTCTAGTGATATCACAGTTCTCCAGTGAAAAGAGTAGATGCATGATTGTGACAGAACAGCACTCCATGTGACATCACAGCACACTATTGTGACACCACTGTACCCCATGATGAGACTCTTTTCACTGTTACTTCACAATTCCCCATGGTGATCTGACATTGCCCTCGTTATCATATCAGTGTCCTCAGTATGGTACCATGCCATTCCTTTATGCTGTCACTATGCCCCACTCTGACCTCCAAATTCCCTATTGTGATATAAAATATCCCATCCTGACATCACAATTCTCTCTTGTGCCATCAGGATACCCCCTTTAGGATCTCACAGTTCTCCCATTCTGACGCTATAAAGCGACATCACTAGCACATAATTTCCATTTTGATCACATAATCCTCCATTAGGTCCCCATCACAAGCTATGTTTACCTTAATTATGATTAGAAGATCTTCCAAGGCACTCTTCTACACTTCATACAGCTCCAAGCCCCCAAAAATACTGGATTCAGAGTTTTAAGACTTATGTTTCAAATTGTTTCTGCTAAATAATGCCTTCAATTGAATGTAACATTTGCTTTTTTAGGCATTTGAGAACTCTTTTCCAGTCTCAATATATTGGAAGAATTGTAATCTTTTATCTATTTCTTTTAATACTAGGTTACACACACAAAACCAGATGTAAGTTTGATAATTTTTTCCTTTTCCTTCCTTTCCTTTCTTTTGCTGTGACATCACCATGTGCTACTGTGACATCATAACACCATATTGTGACCTCATATACTGGCAATGTGACATCACAATTCACAATTAAGATCTCACAATTCACATCATGACTTTTAAATTATCTTACAATATCACAATTGCCAATTGTGACACCATAATGATGGATATGACATCATGGTTTCACATTTTGGCTACATGCTCTGCCTTTGTGACATCATAATGCACTATTATGACATGTGTTCTATTGTGACCTCGCAACTCCCAGTATGACATTACAATTTTCCATTGAGATATTATCATTGCCCACTGTGATATCACAATTGCACACTGTGATATCACCAGTGCAATTGTAACATCACATTGACCCAGTATGATATCACAATGTTTTATTGTCACCCAATAATGCCATATTGTTACCTCATGATGCCCAGTTGGAACATCATAATTCCATATTTTAGCAAAACTACTCCTAAATTATGAGCACCTGTTGCCTAATTATAACAGCACAATTAATATTTATGACATCACAATTCCCAACTGTGACATCACAGTGACATGTTATGACAACATAGTTCGATATTATGGCATTACAGTACCCAGTTGTGAAAGCACACTGCACTATGTTGACTTGATGACACCCTCATCATGACTTGTCAATACCCCATTATGACCAGAGAATTCTCTATGGATGTTACAGTTTTCTTTTGTGACATCATAACTGCCCAAATTGACACAAGTGCCCATTGTGACATCACAGTCTCCATTATTCCCTCACATTTACCCTTTTTCACAGGGTAATGATTCACGTTCACCTCAAGGTGCCCTGTGGTGACACTAGCTTGGCCCATTGTGACATCATCATTTCCGGTGTGACATCACAATTACCCTATTATGACCTCACAGTGCCCTCATTGGAGCAGCACAATCAACTTTATGATACTACAATTCCTCACTGTGACAACATAGTTGCACATTACTACATCACTGTACCAAATATGGCATCAAAATATTCCATTGTGGAATCATAATGCCTCATTGTGACTTCACACATCCTATTGTGGAATCACAGTACCCCATTGTGACATCATAGTTCTGCATATGACTTCAGAATTCCCCATCATGATATCATAATCATCCATTACAGCATGTCCATAAACCCTAGTCAAAACACTGTTCTCGAGTGATAACAGAAGATGCATCCTTGTGACAGAACAACACTTCACAGTCACATCACAGCTCCCTATTGTGATACCATTGTACCCCAGGATGCACGTTTTTCAATGTTACTTCAGAATTCCCAATTATGATCTCACATTAGCCTCGTTATCATCTCAGTGTCCTCATTATGATATCATGGCCTTCATTTATGCTGTCACTATGCCCCACTGTGACCTCCAAAGTCCCTATTGTGACATCAAATATCCCATTATGACATCAAAATTCTCTGCAGTGCCATCGGGAAACCCCCATTAGGATCTCACTCTTCCCCCATTCTGACTTTATAAAGCCACATCATTAGCTCATAATTTCCATTTTGATCACATAATGCTCCAATAGTGCCTCATCAAAACCTATGTTTACTTTAATTATGATTAGAAGGTCTACGAAGGCACCCTACAACCCTTCATGCAGCTCGTGGCCCACAAAAAAGTACTGGATTCAGAGTTCTAAGATTGATGTTTCAATTTGTTTCTGCTAACAAATGAGTTTACTTGAATGTAACATTTGCTTTTTCAGGCATTTAAGAAATATTTTCCAGTCTCAAGATAGTGGAAAAATTGTAATTTTTTTATCTATTTCTTTTAATACTAGGCTCACACACAAAAAATACCAGATGCCAGTTTGACATTTGTTTCCTTTTCCTCCCTTTCTTTTCCTTTTCCTGCTGTGACATCGCCATGTCCTACTGTGACATGATAACGTCCTATTGTGACCTCATATACTGCCAATATGACATCACAATTCACTGTTCAAATCTCACACTTGTCATCATGACATTTAAATTACCTTACAACATCACAATTGACAATTGTTGCCTCACAATGATGGATATGACCTCATGGTATCACATTATAACATCATGCTATGCATTTGTGTCATCATAATTCCCTAATGTGACATGTGTTCTGTTTTAACCACGCAATTCACAATATGACATTAAAATTTCACTTGTGACATCGTGATTGCCCATTGTGACATTACAATTGCCCACTGTGTTGTCAACAGGACCATTGTGACATCACAGTGCCCCACGATGATATCACAATTCTGTACTGTCACCCAAGAATGACATATTGTTACCTCATGATACCCAGTGGGAACATCACAGTTGGATATTATAGCGAAACAACTCCCTGATTATGAACTCCTGTTCTATAATTATAGCAGCGAAATTAACCTTTATGACATCAGAATTCCCAATTGTGACATCACAGTGATATGTTATGACAGCATAGTTCCACATTATGGCATTACAATACCCCATTGTAACACTACCCTGCCGTATTTTGACATCATGAAACCCACATCAGGAATTATCAATTCCCCGTTATGAACAGACAATTCTGCATTGATGTTACATTTTTCTCTTGTGACCTCATAACTGCCCAGTGTGACACAAGTGCCCATGATGAAATCAAAGTCCCCATTATAGAATCACAATTCCTTTTTTTTTCACATTATAATGATTCACTGTCACCTCAAGTTGCACTGTGGTGACACTAACTTCGCCCATTGTGACAGCATCATTTCCAGTGTGACGCCACAATTACACTATTATGACCTCACATTGCCCTCATTAGAACAGCACAATCAACCTTTATGATACCATATTTCCCCACTGTGATGACATAGATGCATATTATGACATCACTGTACCAAATATGGCCTCAAAATATCCCATTGTGACATCATCATGCCTTATTGTGACTTCACACATCCTATTGTGGTATCACACCACCCCATTGTGAAATCATAGTTCTCCATATGACTTAAGAAATCCCCATCATGATATCATAATGATCCATTACAACATCACAATAAACCCTGGTGATGTCACAGTTCTCCAGCGAAAAGAGTAGATGCATGATTGTGAAAGAACAACACTCCACTGTAACATCACAGCAACCTATATTGACACCACTGTACCCCATGATGAGACAGTTTTCACTGTTACTTCACAATTCCCCATGGTGATCTCACATTGCCCTTGTTATCATATCAGTGTCCTCAATATGGTACGATGCCATTCCTTTATGCTGTCACTATGCCCCACTGTGACCTCCAAATTCCCTATTGTGATATAAAATATCCCATCTTGACATCACAATTCTCTCCTGTGCCATCAGGATACACCCATTAGGATCTCACTCTTCCCTTATTCTGAATTTACAAAGAGACATCACTAGCTCATACTTTCCATTTTGAGCACATAATGCTCCATTCGGGCCCCATCACAACCTATGTTTACCTTAATTATGATTAGAAGATCTTCCAAGGCACACTTCTACACTTCATACAGCTCCAAGCCCCAAAAAAGTACTGGATTCAGAGTTCTAAGATTTAGGTTTCAAATTGTTTCTGCTGAAAAAAATGCCTGCACTTGAAAGTAAAATTTGCTTTTTCAGGCATTTGAGAACTCATTTCCAGTCTCAATATATTGGAAGAATTGTAATTTTTTTTATCTATTTCTTTTAATACCATCTTACACACACAAAACCAGATGTAAGTTTGATATTTTTTTCCTTTTCCTTCCTTTCCTTTCTTTGACTACTCCTGCTATGACATCACCATGTCCTACTGTGACATCATAACACCCTATTGTGACCTCGTATACTGCCAATGTGACATCACAATTCACAATTAAGATCTCACAATACTCATCATGACATTTAAATTATTTTACAATATCACAATTGCCAATTGTGACAACACAATGATCGATATGACATCATGGTATCACATTTTGGCATCATGCTATGCCTTTGTGCACTATTATGACATGTTTTCTATTGTGACCTCGCAACTCCCAGTATGACATTACAATTTTCCTTTGAGGTATAATGATTGTCCACTGTGATATGACAATTGCCCACTGTGATATCCCCAGTACAATTGTAACATCAGAGTGACCCAGTATAACACAATGTTGTATTGTCACCCAATAATGCCATATTGTTACCTCATGATGCCCAGTTGGAACATCACAATTCCCTATTTTAGCAACACTACTCCTAAATTATGAGCACATGTTGCCTAATTATATCAGCACAATTAATATGTATGACATCATAATTCCCCACTGTGACATCACAGTGGCATGTTATGACATCATAGTTCCACATTATGGCATTACAGTACCCCGTTGTGACAGCACACTGCCCTATGTTGACTTGATGATACCCTCATCATGACTTGTCAATTCCCCATTATGACCAGAGAATTCTCTATGGATGTTACAGTTTTCTTTTTAACATCATAACTGCACAAAGTGACACAAGTGCCAATTGTGACATCAGAGTCCCCATTATTCCATCACAATTCCCCTTTTTCACAGGGTAATGATTCACTTTCACCTCAAGGTGCCCTGTGGTGACACTAGCTTGGCCCATTTTGACATCATCATTTCCGGTGTGACATCACAATCACCCTATTATGACCTCAAAGTGCCCTCTGTAGAGCAGCACAATCAACCTTTATGATACCACAATTCCCCACTGTGACAATATAGTTGCACATTATTACATCACTGTACCACATATGGCATCAAAATATTCCATTGTGGAATCCTCATGCCTCATTGTGACTTCACACATCCTATTGTGGAATCACAGCACCCCATTGTGACATCATAGTTCTCCATATGACTTCAGAATTCCCCATCATGATATCATAATCATCCATTACAGCATGTCCCTAAACCCTTGTCAAAACACAGTTCTCGAGTGATAACAGTAGATGCATCCTGGTGACAGAACAACACTCCACTGTCACATCACAGCTCCCTATTGTGATACCACTGAACCCCAGGATGCATGTTTTTCACTGTTACTTCACAATTCCCCATTATGATCTCACATTGGCCTCGTTATCATCTCAGTGTCCTCATTATGGTATCATGGCATTCCTTTATGCTGTCACTATGCCCCACTGTGACCTCCAAAGTCCCTATTGTGACATCAAATATCCCATTATGACATCAAAATTCTCTGCAGTGCCATC
>PVJX010048625.1:0-11414 GCA_004027295.1 Dolichotis patagonum
GGCAAAGTTGAACCCATATGTATCAGTGATATCCATAAATGTAAATAGCCTCAATTCACCTATCAAAAGAAATAGGTTGACAGAATAGATCAAGAAACATTATCCCACAATATGCTGTATACAAGAAACACACCTGACCTAAAGGAAACTCATAGATTAAAAGTCAAAGGGTGGATAACAGTATTCCATGCAACAGGAAGCCAAAAAAAAAAAAAAAAAAAAAAAAAAAAAAAAAGCAGGGGTAAATATTCTATCTGCAACCAATGTGAACATCAAACCTAAAATGATTAAAAGAGATAGGAATGTCACTACATACTTGTTAATGTAAAAGTTCAAGAGGAAGAACTATTATAAATATATATGCACCAAATACAGCAGCACCCAACTATATAAGACAGATACTAATGGACATGAAAAATAAAATACACAAGAACACAGTTATAACAGGGGACCTTAACAGCCCATTGTCACAAAAAGATAGATCAACTAGACAAAAAGTCAGCAAAGAACTAATAGAACTGAATCATACCTGTGAGCAATTGGATTTAGTAGATGTTTACAGAGTGTTCCACCCAACCACATCAGAATACATGTACTTCTCACTGCTCATAGGACATTCTCCAAAATACACCATATATTATCCCATAAAATATTCTTAAGTAAATGCAAAGGTATTGAAATTATCCCATGTGTAATATCTGAGCATAGCACACTGAAATTGCAAATTAATGGCAAAAAAATTGCAAAATCTGCATGAATACATGGAAATTAAATAAAAATCTTTTAAACAGTGGGCAACAGATGAAATTAAAGAAGAAATAACACATTACATATAACTCAATGAAAATGTGGAAGCAACATACTGTAATCTGTGGGATGCAATGAAAGTGGTCTTAAGAGGTAAGTATATAACAACGAATAGTCATATCAAGAAAACAGAATGAGCACAAATAAACAACCTAATGCTTCATCTCAAGCTTCAAGAAAAAGAAGAGCAAGTTAAACCCAAAGCTCATAGAAGAGAGGAAATCGTAAAGATTAGAGCAGAAATCAATGCAATTGAAACTTAAAAAAAATACAAAGAATTAATGAATCAAAAAGCTGGTTTATTGAGAGAATAAGCAAAATTGACAAACTTCTAGCTAACCTTATCAAGAAAAAGAAAGAAAAAACCAAATTCACACAATAATGACTGAAAAGAGGTAAATTACTACAGATCCCATGGAAATTCAAAAGATCATGAATACCTACTTGCAAAATCTCTACTCATATAGAGAGGAAAACACAGAGGAAATGTACAGATTTCTAGAAACATATGAATTATCAAAGCTCAACCAAGAAGATATAGCAATTTTGAATAACCCCGTAGCAGCTATTGAAATTGAAATCATAATTAAAAAGTTACCAGTGAAGAAGAGCCCAGGTCCTGATGGATTCATGGTTGATTTCTACAAGAAATTTAAAGAAGATTTGATGCCAATACTCCTTAAACTCTTCAATGAAATTGAAAAGGAAGCAGTCCTCCCTACTACATTCCTAGAGGCAAGTATTTCTCTCATACCAAAACCAGAGAAAGACCCAACCAAAAAGGAGAACTATAGGCCAGTCTCAGTAATGAACATTGATGCAAAGATTCTCAATAAAATATTGGCAAATAGAATGCAGAAAATCATCAAGAAGATTATACAAAATGACCAAGTGGGATTCACTCCAGGAATGCAGGGGTGGTTTAACATATGCAAATCAATAAATGTAATACACCACATCAACGGAGATAAAAACAAAAAACACATGGTCACCTCAATAGATGCAGAAACAGCTTTTGATAAAGTCCAACACATGTTCATGATAAAAACTCGTTAGAAACTCAGAACATATGGTGTCTACCTCAATCTTATAAAAGCCATCTATGACAAACCAACAGCCAACATTATACTAAATGGACAAAAACTGAAAACTTTCACTTTAAAATCAGGAACAAGACAAGGATGTCCACTGTCACCACTCCTATTCAATATAGTTCTGGAAACACTAGCCAGGGCAATCAGATAAGAGAGAGAAATAAAAGGAATAAAGATAGGAAAGGAAGAAGTTAAATTATCACTATTTGCAGATGACATGATACTCTATATGGAAGACACAAAAAACTCCATTAAAAGATTGCTAGAAGTAATAAACAAATTCATCAGTGTATCTGGATACAAAGTTAATGCTCAAAAATCAATAGAATTTCTGTACATAAACAAAAAACTCACCAAGAGAAAAATTATGGAAATATTGCCCTTCACAATAGCATCAAAAAATGAAATATTTAGGAATAAACCTAACCAAGAATGTAAAAGACCTATATGTTAAAAATTATGCTATGCTAAAAAAGGACATTGAAGAGGATATTAGAAAATGGAAGGATATTCCTTGCTCTTGGCTAGGAAGAACCAACACTGTGAAAATGGCCATACTCCCAAAACTGTTATACAGATTTAATGTAATCCCAATCAAAATACCATTGACATTCCTCACAGATTTAGAGAAAACACTCCTAAAATTCATTTGCAAGCAGAAGAAACCTAGAATAGCAAAGGCAATTCTGGGCAACAAAGGCAAGGCAGGAGGCATCTCAATTCCTGACTTGAAACTATACTACAAAGCCACTGTGATAAAATCAGCATAGTACTGGCAAAGAAATAGTCTTGATGATCATTAGATTAGAAGGTGCAAGCACAACTACAAAGACTTTCAGCTACCTGCTATTTGACCAAGGGTCTAAACATGTTCACTGGAAGCAAGATAACCTATTTAATAAATGGTGTTGGAAAAACAGATTCTCCACATGCTGAAGACTGAAGCTAGATCCATGCCTATCACCATGCACAAAACTAAAGTCTAAATGGATCAAAGACCTAAATATTAAACATAAACACTAAATCTGCTGAACAACAAGGTAGGTAGAAGTCTTGGAGACATAAAGATAGGCAGAGAATTCATGAACAAAATGCAAACTGCATGGGAAACACTTCAAAGAATCAACAACTGGGATCTCATATTATTGAAAAGTTTCTGCACTTCAAGAGAAATCACCAAGAGAGTGAAGAGAAAACCCACAGAATGGGAAAGAATTTTAGCCAACATCCCTTAGACAAAGGACTTATATGAACAAACATATAAAGAATTCAAAAGCATCAAGCCCCCCCCAATTCAAAGACCCTCTCCAAAAATGGGCATCTGAGATGAACACTCAGTTCTCAGATAAAGATATACAAATGGCAAATAAATACATGAAGAAATGTTCAACATCACTGGTCATTTGAGAAATGCAAATTAAAACAACACTGAGATTTCATCACACTCTGGAAAGAATAGCTGCCATCAAGAAATCAACTGATAACAAATGTTGGTGAGGCTGCAGTGGAAAAGGAACACTGCTCCACTGTTGGTGGCAGTGTAGACTGGTGCAACCACTATGGAAATCAGTATGGAGAATTCTCAGACTAGGATTGGAAGTTCCATTCAATCTAGCTATTTCCCTACTGGGTATTTTCCCAGAAAAGCTGAAAAGGTCATATCACAGTGATATATGTGCACCCATTTTCATAGCAGCACAATGTGTAATAGCTAAATCTTGGAATCAACCAAGATGCCCATCAACTGCAGAGTGGATGAGAAAGATGTGGTATTTTTATACAATGAAATATTACTCAGCTACAAAAAATGATGATCTTGAGGCCTTCATAGGCAAATGGAGACAACTTGAGACTATCCTCATTAGTGAAGTAAATAGGAATCATATTTACAAATATCACATTTTGTCTCTAGTGGAAAAAGCAATTAGATATGTAGAAGTAATAAAACCCAAAATGTGTAATTGCTATTGTAAAAAAGAGAGGAAAAGAAAGTTCCCTAAAGGATATAACTGCATGTATGTTTAAATGTGTAGGATTGATAACCATATTACTAAGTTTTTGTTGGATAGTTGAACAGAACTGTTTGCAGTCTTGCTGTTTTATGTCCACTTTGTATGCTATACTTTTGTAATTTGAACAACTATTTGTAAGAGGACAATATGTAATTTACCAACTAGTGATATCTTGTTTATTTTTTTGAAATTATGTATTGTTTCTATGCTTTTTCTGTTTTTGTTTTTTCTTTAAACAAAAATTTTTAAAAAGACTTACTGATCAAAACAGAAGATGTTAGAGTGCATGATCAACCTCTCCCCTGCACAGATGGTGAGGAAAATGAAGCCTGCAAAGAGAGCTAGATTGTAGTTGACATAATGAAGTGGGTTCATAAACAATATAGGAATCCAAACAGCCAAGGAATCCAAACAGCCAAATTGATGAATTTTGTAATTTTATTAGCTGAGCTCAGCAACCACTTGCATAGACCCCTGTTTCAGAGTCCAACCAAGTGGTCCTGAACTGGAAAGTTACAGAGCTTTTAAAACAGAAAACTGTAAAACAAGGCATCCTGTTGGAAACAATTTAGCTAGAGTCTTAGACTAATTTTTGTTGACACCTGTATCCCGCTTCTTTGTTGAGTAGGTTAATTTTTCTCTTTTGTGGGTGCAGCTCATTCTGCCTTTTTCATGGACTTGTACCCTGACTAATTTTTCATTCTTCTGGGTCAAATATGGGGCACAAGTCAAGTACAGGGTGCAAGATAGCATCAGGTATGACATGCTACAGCAGTAATAGGTAGAAGGGCACTTACAGAAAACACAAAACCAACAAGAAAACTGACAAATCAGGAAACCTGTAACAATTGTAATGGAGTGTGTCCCCTTGCTCTGCTAAGTATGGCAGCTCTGGGGACAGGGAAGGTGGAGACCAATGTTTCTAGGTGTTAACCATAATGGATGAGGCAAAGGCAGCAGGAGCCTCCAGGCACCTGGGGCCATTGTTAGCAGAAGGGTATGTGCAGAGGCAGCAACATTGCCTGAGCAAATCCATGTGCTCGCGTGATGCATGGCTTAGTAAAGGTATAAAACATACAGCTGTATAGAATGTGATATTTAATTTTTATTGATCCTCTTTTCAGGAATTCAATATGTAGAAGAAAATATTTTATCATCTAGACTAATGTTTTTAAGTATATAATTAGAATGTATCACATTAGACTGTGAGGATTTTAAGTGTTCAGATGTTTCCTCTACAGATGGATACTCACAATTAATTGAACTTTGTTATTGCTATTGTTCTATGGCCTCACTAATACCTTCCTTGAAAGATTTGTGTTTGATTCTCAATATAAAACCAACCCAGTTTGCCAGCTGTGTAACTATTCCACACTTGTATTATATCACTTACGTTTTCTTCAGAGATTGGATGCACTCAATATGAACAAAGCAAATTAAGGAACTGGCAGATGAATGTGTATTCTTAATGAGGTATGTGACTTCACTTTGGTTAATGAACTGCTTCATTCTGTCCGCATATGGTACCTAAGATTATCTTGTCTCCAATTTAATTTTTGCCCAGTGATCATGATATTTCACATAAAACATACAAATGATAATGTTAAGTGAAATAATTGAGATTGAGTTTATATTTCTTGTCACCTATACAAAGTTAGAAGGCTATCTTAAAATTATCAAAGTTAGAACTAACCAAACTAATGCTACATATACAAAAATTAAAGCTTAAATGAAGGTACAAATGTAACATTTCATTGTTAATGTTATGTATCAAAATTTAAAAATATCTACCATTGATTGTAGCATGCCAAAAATTAGGTAGATTTTAATCTAATTAAAGATGATCTGAAATTGCAGGAAGTGTAATGGGTCTCCCTCCACACACTGCCATGGCATCTCTGAAATTGTGAAAGAGTGGCTCTTGGGTTTCCACTGACAGTGAACCATCTAGTAAGAGGGCTGTTTTTTTATGTCTCCAAGAGAAATGCAATTTCATAATACAGTTTATGGGATTTCTCCATGCCTTTTTCTAGTCTTTATGTATTATATTTCTACCTCTCCTTCCCAGTCCAGGGTCATTTCCCTTGCTCATCCATTTGTTCATCCATTTGTAATCAACAGTAAATAGTTTTTTTTTGTTTTTTTTTTTTGGTATCTAGGATGTGCCAAGTACAAGAAAAAGAAAGAAAGTAAAACAAGGGAGAGTGAAGGGAATGTTTAGCATGGAAGGGCTGTTGTTATTTTATATAGACTTGTTAGGAAAGGATTTGCTGATGAGGTGACATCTGAGCAGAAACCAAAGGGAGTGAGGGAATAAGCCATCTGAACATCTGGAAAAAAAGATTTTCAAGGATCAACAAGTATGCAGGTCCTGGGGCAGAAACATGCCTCTGCATATTTGAAAAATAACAAAGAGGGCAATATTACTGAAGTTGAGTATGTAATGGAAAAGGAAGTAAAAGATGAAGATAGGAGTGGTGGGGAGACATCATGTGAGACTCTGCAGAATGCTGTAAGTCCTTTCACTTTCACTTAGGGTGACATGAGAGCCACTGAAAATTTTTGAGCAGAGAGAAACAAGGGAGCTTTTAAAGGGAACCTTTTGCATAATGAATTTGAGGCTTAGGAGATTATTCCAGTAATTTAAATAAGAAATGTGAGTGTTTTGGTACAAGATGTTAACCTAGAAAGAGGTAATGTGTAGTGAAATTCTGGTGGTAATTGCAAGGTGGAACCAATTTGATTTTGCTGATAAATTGTATATGAGTTATAAAATGAAGAACTAGAGAATACAGTGGTATTTTGGTTCAAAAATTTAATTTGTTTATAATTTTGAAAAAGATGATCACATTTGTGTTTCTGTGGGAAAGATAGCCACAGTCATGTTTATCACCTGAAACAGAGTTTGCAAACTAAAACCAAAGTTTTGGCAAGTGTTTCTGTTTGTGAAGCAAATTGTTTGCAAACAAAAGTATTCGTGAAAAAAGGTACCACTGTAATTCCAAATTATTAGCTTGAGCAACTAAAAGAGTACTTTGTTTTTTGATGAGATAAGGAAGAGTACAGAAGAAGAAAGTTTAGAAGGCAGAATCACAATTTAACCTTAGGCAAAGTTTGAGTGCTTTTTGAACATATAACAAGTCATGTTGAATAAGTGATGGCATATGTGAGCCTGTTGTTTAGAGTTTCTCAGGCTGGAGATATAAATAGGAGAATTGCAAGCAGATAGTACTTAAAGTCATGGATTGGATGAACCAGAGGCAATGGTGTGGATGGATGATGTGTTTTATGGGTGTTCAAGATTGAGGAGAAGAGGAGAAGGAACTTACAGAGAAGAATTAACAGGTAGGATCTTTTGACATTCTGGACCATCATTCAATCTTATTGTCTTAATCACTTTCTCATCTCTGAGAATATTCAACATGCAAGATAAAGAAGGATAGATTTATCTTGACTCATAGTTTCAGAGATCTCATTCTATGGTTATTTCTCACCCATGGTCAGCTAGCTCCAATGT
Organism: Dolichotis patagonum; assembly: GCA_004027295.1. NCBI lineage: Eukaryota > Metazoa > Chordata > Mammalia > Rodentia > Caviidae > Dolichotis > Dolichotis patagonum. Next base: position 7,431 of record PVJX010048625.1, read on the forward strand.
CAAAGTGTGTGGTGGAAGAGCCTGGTGAAGGAAAGTTGCTCACAGCATGGAAACCACTAAGGAGGAGGAAAAACAGGAGAAGCAGAAGTAAAGAGGAAGAGAACAAAGGGTGTGGGGGAGGGACCCAGGGAGGGACATATACATTTCCAAATCACGCACTAAGTGACCTGCTCCCAATCAGGCCCCACCTCATAACAGAACATTTAGCACATTCAGTATACCACCCCCATGACCCAGTTGTCATCCAAACATATGAGGCTTTTGAGGGACACTTCAGACCTAAACCATAGCATTCTACCCCAGCCCCCCCAAAACTCATGTGGATCAAAAGTCACCCCTGAAGCCAGACCCAGCCCTATGTGCCCACTGTCATTAGAAGGCTTGACTCCTGCATGCATTGAGCACAGGCAGGGAGAAACAGTCAGACCTGTCTCTGCATGCCTGCCAATATCTGGATGCTTGCTTCTCTCAAATAACCAGTGCAGGTAGGAAGAAACAGCCAGATATACCCTCATATGTTTGCAGGCTGCCATTGGAGATGCTTCCCACAGGCAGCCAGTGCAGGCCAGGAGAATCAGACAAACAGGCCCCTGTGCACTTTCCACCACTGGGCAAGTTGCAGTGTAGCCACTCAGGCTGAAAAAAGCAGGCCTGACACCATGTACACAAGGCCACTGGGGAGGCCTCAGTGTAGCTGCATAAGTCTAGAGAAGCCCAGCTCATGCCCCAGTGCCTCCCCAGAAATCTGGGTTCAGAGGAACCCAGGTACCTGGCCCATTGCCCTACACCATGGAGGGCCAGACAACATGCAAAGTGCTTGGGACCCCATGACTGGCATGTTGGAGAAACCTGGGAAAATATTAAGACAAAGGAGAAAAAGACAATCTCAGACTTCCATCCCACACAAAACAAGCCTGAGAGATATAGACAGAGGAAAATGAAAGTCACACACCTAAAATCCCTTAAAGGATAGCAACTGAAGTAAAGAAACAACTTCAAAAGGTCATAAAAGTATTCAAATGAGAAATCATACCTCATGTAAAAGGCAAAATCACAAACATAATGAAAGAATTGCTGAGCATATCTAAAGATGTAGTTAAAAAAAAAGAAGAGCATAGGAAAATGATGGAAACCTTGAATGAAAAATATAGGAATGAATTACAATGCATGAAATAGATTCAAAGAGATATCTAGGAAATTAAAACTCCATCAAAAGCTGGCAAAATCACTTGAAAGAGACTGAAGATAGACTTTCAGACGTTGAATACAGGATGGCAGCTAGTGAGTGTGAAAGCAAAGATCTCTTAAAAATAACCAGAAACCAGGAAATAACAATTCAATGGCTGCAAGATGACACAAAGAAAAATAATTTAAGAATGATAGATGTCAGCAAAAAAATGAAGGCCAACACAAATGACATTAAAAGACTATTTATGGAAGTAATAACAGAGAACTTCCCAAACATGGGAAAAGGACCTGACATGCAGATAAGAGAGGCATAGAGGACTCCAACTAGCCATAATAAAAATAAATCTACACCCAGATATATAAAAAGAACTCAAGAATTCAGCACTGGAACAGAATATTAAAAAGTGTTAGAGAAAAGAAATAGATCATCTATTAAGGAAAACCCACTGAGATCATAAAAGACTTCTCAACACAAATAATCAAGTCAAGAAGAGCTTGGAGTGAAGTATTTCAAGTCTGGAAAGCAAATAGCTTCTGGGGCTAGGGATTTAGCTCAGCGGCATAAGCACCTTCCTTGCAAGCATGCAGTCATGAGTTCAATCCCTGGTACTGATTAAAAAAAAATAGCTTCCAATTCAAGTTGATGTACCCTGCAACACACTCTTTCAAAACTGATGGAAAAATAAGATACTTCTATGATAAAGAACAACTGAAGGAATTCATGACCACCAGATCAACCATACACAGCATACTAGAGGATATTTGAGAGAGAGACAAAGATGACCACAGTGCCAGGAACAGCAGCAGAGGGGGATCACCAAACAGGGCAGGCAAGTGAATGAAGAGCAAAAGTGGGGGACCAACAGCAGGACAATAGCTTAGCAGAGATGAGCCAATGCATGCTGATTGTAACCATTAATGTAGATAGCCTTGATTCATCAATAAAAAGAAACACAGGGATAATGGATCAAGAAACAAGAATCATCAATAGGCTGTGTACAAAAAGCACACTTAACTCGAAAGGAAATACATAGACTGAAAGTCAAAGGAGAGAAAACAATTGTTCCATGTGACAGGAGATCAGAAAAAAGAAGGGATAACTTGCCCATCAACTGAAGAATGGATAAGAAAGATATGGTATTATCATACATTGGAAGGCTTCTCAGATATAAAGAGGGATAACCTCGAGGCTCTTGTGAGTAAATGGATGGAACTTGAGATCATGTTCATGGGTGAAATGATTCAGACTCATATGGGTGAACATCGTGTTGGCTCCTAGCATAAAAAACTGAAGGAGTTAGTGGGATCTAAAATGTACAATACATATTATAAAAGTGATAGGAGAGGAAATATCTAAAAAGGGAAGGTGGCAACCATTGTTAATTTCCTATTGTGTTGTTTTGAATTCCTGTATTGTTTTCATAGTTTTGTTAGGTTTGGTTTTATTTTCTTGTTCTGTTTGATTATACTGTGTCTGATGGTATGGGAAGTTATTTTGAAGATAATGGGATGTATTATTGTATCCACTGTTGTTTTCCTATTATCTGGTTTTTTCCTCAGACAATCCACCTTCCTGTTTTCTCTAATTTTCTGGGGTCTCCTCTGCATTTTCTAATTCAGACTTATAGCCTTAAACACTTCACTCTCAGGGTTATTGCCTGGCCTCCCAGCTGTTCTTTTGAAATCTTGGTAGAAGCCTTCCTTACCTCACAACTCTTACATTGTGCATGCCTATAAAATCAGAATCATGTGGATGTTGCTACAGGCCTACCACCAGAGTAAGCAGCAGGCAGGTCTTCTTGGACCATAACTGCAGAATCCTCCCAGGACATGAATGGCTGAGTACTGTGAAGGAAATTTCTGGGAATCAACCCCATAGATAGTCCTCAAGCAGATGCCCTTGGTCTCTCTTTTCACCATTTTGAAGGAGTTTGCCTTTTCTCTTTTAAATTCTTGAGCTTTCAAAAATCTTACTGATTTCTGAGATGCCCTATAAGAATCTTTCCTGTTCCCCAGATGTAAAATACTTGGTTTCTTTTAAGTGCTAATCTTTTTAGCAAAGAAGCTCTCCAAGGCTCCAACTTTGTTGCTTACCTTCTGGGGAAATTGCAAACTTTTTGAGGTACTTAGCTCTTCTCTTTGCTCCTGATTTGCACTGTAAACTTGGTTAAAAGCTATCAATGGTACTCATGTGACAGCCTGAAAGCTGGGCTGCATTGAAAATTCCTATCCCAAAAGGCTTAGTCCAATGCCCTTAATCTCAGTCTCCACAAAGTTTCAAGATATGATCAAATTGTAGACAAATAGCCTGGAAAAGCATAACAAAATGACCTCTAGCCCAACTGTTAACTAATTCTTTGTTCCCAGGTAAACCCTCTGCACCTGGCCTTTACCACCTCTACATTTCTCTGAGTATTCTGGTCATCTGAACTCCAAACAGAATCTCCCATCAAGCCTAGCTTGCATCATTCTCAGGCTCAGAAAAAGGAAGACATACCCTGTTCATGGATAGGAAGAACAAACATTGTAAAAATGGCCATTCTCCCAAAATTACTATACAGATTCAATGCCATCCCAATCAAAATACCACTAACATAATCATAGATCTAGAGAAATCACTCCTAAAATTCATCTGGAACCAGAAGAGACCTAGAATAGCAAAGGCAATTCTAAGCAACAAAGGCAAGGCAGGAGGCATCACAATCCCCAACTTAAAATTATACTACAAAGCTACAGTGATAAAGTCAGTATGGTACTGGAATAGAAACAGACCGGAGGATCAGCAGAATAGATTGG
>PVJX010048626.1:0-11429 GCA_004027295.1 Dolichotis patagonum
TGCAGGTGATAATGAAATAGAAGACCCTAAAATTTATACACCAGAAATCTCTGAAAAGATAGCAAATGAAGTAAAGAAACAAACCCATGATGCTATAGAGGAACTAAAATTAGAAATAATGTGTTATATAAAGACAAAAGTAACAACCTTAGTAAATGAGCTGCTCAACATAGCTAGAGAAGTAATAGATAAGAAACTATAGGATCATGGGAAATTGATTGAAACATTGAATGAACAATGAAGAAAACAAGAAGAATCTATGAAACAAATAGAAAGAGATATGCAAGAAACAAAAAATTGCATTGAAACCCTGCAAAGCCACTTAAATGAAGCTGAGGATAGAATTTCAGACCTTGAGGACAGAATCACAGATAGCGATCTTGAAATGGTAGAACTTACAAAAACAACAAAGCAGCATGAAATGACAATCCAACAGCTACAAGATGATGCCAGGAGAAACAATGTTAGAGTTATAGGCATTAGTGAGGAGGCAGGAGACAATGCAAAGGATACAGCTTAGGTATAAGCTGTTCACAGAAATAATGGTAGAAAATTTCCCCAACATGTGGGAAAAATCATATATACAAATAAGTGAGGCATATATAATGTGACACAGTCATAACCAACATAAACCTACACCCAGACATATAATATTTAATATCTCAGACATACAGCATAAAAACAGAATGCTAAAAATGGTAAGAGAAAAGACACAACTCACCTATCAAGGAAAGCCTATTAGAATTACAGCAAACTTCTTAGCACAAACCTTCAGGTTAAGATGAGCTTGGAGTGAAGTATTTCAAGCACTAAAAGAAAACAACTTTCCACCCAGACTGACATACCCAGCAAAACTGTCTTTCAAATATAATGGAGAAACAAGATACTCCCAGGACAAAGAACAACTAAAGAAATTCATATGCACCAAACCAACCTTACAATGAGTGCTGGAGGACATCCTAGGTAGAGATAAAAATGACCACAATCTCCAGAACAACAACAGAAAGAAATCACCAGGCTGTACAAAAAAGTAAACAAGGGAGAAAGGCAGGAAACTAACAACAGTTAGTTGGCACAGCATGGCAAAGTCAAACCAGTACATATCAGCGATATCTATAAATGTAAATGGGCTCAATTCACATATCAAAAGACAAAGGTTGATGGAATGGATCAAGAAACAGGATACCACAATATGCTATATACAAGAAACACATCTGACTCAGAAAGAAACTCATAGATTAAAAGTCAAAGGATGGAAAACAGTATTCCATGAAACAGGAACCCAGAAAAAAGCAGGGGTAAATATCCTATTTGCAGAAAATGTGAAATTCAAACTTAAAATGACTGAAAGAGACAAAGAAGGTCACTACATACTTGTAAGTGGAAAACTACAAGATGAAGAGCTAACAATTGTAAATATATATGCACCAAACACAGGAGCACCCAACTATATAAGACAGGTACTAAAGGACATAAAAAATCAAATACACAAGAACACAATTATTACAGGGGATCTTAACAGCCCACTCTCACAAAGAGATAAATCAACTAGACAAAAAATCAGCAAAGAAATAATAGAATTGAATCATACCTGTGAGTAATTGGACTTAGTAGATGTTTACAGAGTTTTCCACCCAACCACATCAGAATACACATTCTTCTCAGCTGCCCACTGGACATTCTCCAAAATGACCATATATTATCCCATAAAACATTTTTAAGTAAATGCAAAGGTATTGAGATTGTTCCATGCATACTATATGACCATAGTGTACTGAAATTGGAGATTAATGGCAAAAGAAATTGCAAAACCTGCATGCATACATGGAAATTGAATAACAACCTTTTAAACAGACAGTGGGCTACAGATGAAATTAAAGAAGAAATAAAGTAATACCTACAATTTAATGAAAATGCATAAACAACCTATTGTAATCTGTGGGATGCAATGAAAGTGGTCTTAAGAGGGAAATACATAGCAATAAATTGTCATATCAAGAAAACAGAATGAGCACAAATAAACAATCTAAGCTGCATCTCAAGCTTCTAGAAAAAGAAGAGCAAGTTAAATCTCAAGCTCATAGTAGAGAGGAAATACTAAAGTTTGGAGCAGAAATCAAAGCAATTGAAACTAAAAAAACATTACAAAGAATTAATGAATCAAAAAGCTGGTTTTTTGAGAGAATAAACAAAATTGACAAACCTCTAGCTAACCTTATATAGAAAAAGAAAAAAAAAACCCAAATTCATGCAATAAGGACCAAAAAGGGGGACATTACTACAGATCCCATGGAAATTCAACAGATCTTGAGTAACTACTTTGAAAATCTCTACTCACACAGAGAGGAAATGGAAAGATTTCCAGAAACATATAAATTACCAAAGCTCAACCAAGAAGATAAAGCAATTTTGAGTAACCCAATATCAGCTATTGAAATTGAAAACATAATAAAAAACTTAAGAACAAAGAAAAGCCCAGGTCCTGATGGATTCACAGCTGAAAGCTACAAGAAATTTAGAGAAGACTTGATGCCAATACTCCTTAGAATCTTCAATGAAACTGAAAAGAAAGCAATCCGCCTTAATTCATTCCTGGAGTCAAGTATTACTCTCATACCAAAACCAGAGAAAGACCCAAGAAAAAGGAGAACTATAGGCCAATCTCACTAATGAAAATAGACACAAAGATTCTCAGTAAAATACTAGCAAATAGAATGCAGCAAATCATCAAGAACTTTATACATCATGACCAAGTGAGGTTCATTCCAGCAATGCAAGGATGGTTTAACATATGCAAATCAAAAAATGTAACACACCACATCAACAGAGCCAAAAACAAAAACCACATGGTCATCTCAACACATGCAGAAAAAGCTTTTGATAAGGTCCAACACATGTTCATGATAAAAACCCTTCAGAAACTCAGATTACACAGTGTCTAACTCAATTTTATAAAGGCCATCTATGACAAACCAACAGCCAATATTATACTAAGCGGACAAAAACTGAAAGCTTTCACTTTAAAATCAGGAACAACACAAGGGTGTTCACTATCACCACTCCTCTTCAATGTAGATCTGGAAACAATAAGCAGGGCAATCAGACAAGAGAGAGAAATAAAAGGAATAAAGATAGGAAACCAAGAAGTTAAATTATCACTATTTGCAGATGACATGATACTACTCTATGAAGAAGACCAAAAAAACTCCATTAAAAGACTACTAGAGGTAAGAAACAAATTCACCAGTGTAGCTGGATACAAAGTCAATGCTCAAAAATCAATAGCATTCCTGCACACAAACAAGAACCTCACCGAGAGAAAAATTATGGAAATATCACCCTTCACAATAACATCTAAGAAAATGAAAGACTTAGGAATCAACCTAACTAAAAATGTAAAAGACCTATATACTGAAAATTATACTATGCTAAAAAAAAGGAGATTGAAGAGGATATTAGAAAATAGAAAGATGTTCATTGCTCTTGGCTAAGAAGAACCAAAATTGTGAAAATCGCCATACTCCCAAAACTGTTATACAGATTTAATGCTATACCAATCAAAATACCATTGACATACCTAACAGATCTAGAGAAAAAACACATAAAATTCATTTGGAAACAGAAGAAACCTAGAATAGCAAAGGCAATTCTGGGCAGTAAAGACAAGGCAGGAGGCATCTCAATTCCTGACTTGAAACTGTACTACCAAGCCACAGTGATAAAATCAGCATGGTACTAGCAAAGAAATAGACCTGAAGATCAATGGAGCAGATTACAAGATACAATTTTAGGTACAAAGACACTCAGCCACCTGATATTTGGCAAAGGGGCTAAACATGTTCACTGGAGGAAGGATAGCCTCTTTAATAAATGGTGTTGGAAAAATTGGCTCTTCACATGCAGAAGACTGAAACTAGATCCATGCCTATCACCATGCACAAAACTAAAGTCTAAAAGGATCAAAGACCTAAACATTAAAACAGAAACACTAAATCTACTAGAAGATAAGGTAGGTAGAAATATTGGAGACATAGGTGTAGGCAGAGAATTCATGAACAAAATGCAAACTGCATGGGAATCACTTCAGAGAATCAACAACTGGGATCTCATATTATTGAAAAGTTTCTGCACTTCAAAAGAAATCACCATCAGAGTGAAAGAAAACCCACAGAATGGGAAAGAATTTTAACCAGCAACCCCTCAAAGGACTTGTATCAAGAACATATAAAGAATTGGAAAACATCAACCCACCCAAATTGAAAGACCCTCTCCAAAAATGGGCAGCTGAGATGAACACACAGTTCTCACATGAAGATATACTAATGGAAAACAAATACATGAAGAGATGTTCACCATCATTGGTCATTTCAGAAATGCAAATTAAGACAACATTGAGATATCATCTCACTCCAGAAAGAATAGCTGTCATCATGAAATCAACTGATATCAAATGTTGGCAAGGCTGTGCGGAAAAAGGAACACTGTTCCACTGTTGGTGGGAGTGCAGACTGGTGCAACCACTATGGAAATCAATATGGAGAATTCTCAGAAGACTAGGATGGAAGCTCCATTCAATCCAGCTATTCCCCTCCTGGGTATTTTCCCAGAGAAACTCAACAGTTCATACCACAGTGATATAAGTGCACCCATGTTCATAGCAGCACAGTTTGTAATAGCTAAATCTTGGAAAAAACCAAGATGCCCATCAACTACAGAGTGGATGAAAAAGATGTGGCATTCTTATATAATGGAATATTACTCAGCTATAAAAAAGGATGATCTTGAGGCTTTCATAGGGAAATGGAGACAACTTGAGACTATCCTCTTTAGTGAAATAAATAAGAATCATATTTATAAGTATCACATTGTGTCTCTACTTTAAAAAGTAATAAAAGATGTAGGAGTAATAAAACCCAAAATGTATAATTGCTACTTTAAAAAACAGAGGAAAAGAAAGTGCTCTAAAGAGTATAACTGCATGTGTGTTTAAGTGTGTAATATGGACGACCATATTACTGTTGTTGTTGAAATGTTGAGCAGAGCCGTTAACAGTCTCACTGTTTGAATGTCTACTTTGTATGTTTTAATTTTGTAACTTGAACAGCTATTTCCATTGATGACAGTATGTAACTTAGCAAGTGGCGATTTCTTACTGTTTTTGTTTTTGTTTTTTTGGTTGTAGTTGTTGTTCTTTTTTTTTTCTTTCCCCTTTGGAATTCTGTATCGCTGCTACCCTCTTTCTGTTTTGTTTGTTTTTTTCTCTTTAAATAAAATTTTTAAAAAGGAATCAATTGATAGAATGAAGTTGACACCTACAGAATTGGAAAACATTTTGTCAACACTCCTCAGGTAGGGAACTGATCTCTAGATTTTACAAAGAACTCAAGAAAGTCAAACTATCTAAGATTAAAGACCCAGTAAAGAAACACGTAAGAGAAATGAACAGACATTTCATAGAGGAAGAAATAATAACGTTCAAAAAAAGTATGAAAAAATGTTCAATGTCTCTACACATTAGAGAAACACAAAACAACATTAAGATTCCATCTTACTCTTAAAAAAACTGCTTTCACTAGGAAATCAAAAAATAATAAATACTATCGTGGTTACGGTAAGAAATGACCTTTTCTGAAATCATGGAAATGCAGGCTATTATGACCATTATAGAAATCAGTATGGATATTTTTCAAAGAACTGAAATCAGAGATTCCATAGGATCCAGTTATCCTCCTGCTAGATGTCTTCCCAAAGAGATTAAGACAACATACTGCAGGGATACATTCTTACCAATGTTTCTAGCAGCACAGTTTCTAACAGCTAAATTCTAAAGACATCCTGTATATCTACCAACAGAAGACTGGATAAAGAAGATACAACATCTGTATTCAATAGAGAACTACCTATTCAACTATCTATTCAATAGAGAACTACCTGGCTATAAAAAGTGACATATTTGAGACACCTGTAAAATAATTAATGAACCTGAAAAATATGTTGAGTGAAGTAAACCAGTCACAAATTTAAATAACATATGGCAGCTCACATTTGAATTAAGCAAAGTAAAAACAAAGGAAATGATGAAAGATGGGTAGAAAGGGACAAGGGGATGGACCTCTTAGAATGAGGAGGTGGTTTAAATGAACAAAGTGTAGGGATAAGGAGGAAGGAGGAAAGTGAGGACAAATCAGAGGAATAAAGATGTGCCATGTAGAGGAATCTAATAATCCTAATTAATATAATTCATATATTCTATAACATGAGCTAAGACAAATAACATCAACAAGTTCTAAAAGACAATATGGGACCCTGAGACGGAGGGCAGAGGGAGAGGAAAGGGGAAGGGGATTTAAAAAAGGAACAAGCTGTGATTTGTACAGGTATTCAATCCCTAACACGATTTTAAACCACATGAATTGCAAACATGTTCAAATAAAATTGAAAAAAATTGAAAAGTATATGGGAATGCAACTGATTTTTGAATATTTATTTTATGCCCTAAAAATTTGCTAGTTTTTTTATATTTTACTAGTATATTACTGGATTCCTTTGGCATTCCTATATTTAAAATCATATCATCTTTAAATACAGATTTATTTCTTGCTTTCCAATATGGATGACATTTGCTTATTTTTCTTTCCTGATGATCATGGCTCTCCTTTCTGGTAGGATGTTGACTATCAGTGCCAAGAGTGGATTTTTTGAATCATTTTTTGAGCTCAGGTGGAAAGCACCCATTCTGTCACCACCAAGGAAAATTCTAGCTGTGGGACAGTTACAGATGTTCCTTAGCAGAATGAGAGTGCTTTCTTTATCTATTTCCAGTGTGGGGAGTAATTCTGTCAGAAAAGAAAGATGGGTATTTTTCTGTCACTACTGAAATGTCCATGTACTTTCTGTATGTATTATATTAAGATGATATATTAAATCAGGTGATATTCAAATGTTGAACCAACATTGTATTGCAATACAAATCTCAACTGTTCATGGTACATATTTTATTTTATGTATCGCTGTATACAGTTTGAAATTATTTTGTTAAACACTGGAGCTTTTGTATACATAGAAATATCTGTTTGTAGTCTCTTTATAATATGTTTCAATTTACAACTTGGCATATTAGCTTCATCAATGCAAAGAGAAGCTTTCCTTATTATTTTTCTCTTTAGAAGAATTTGTGAAGAATTGATATTTTTAAATATTTAGAAATACTGGTAGTGAAAACTTGGGTCTACTGATTTCACTGTTCCACTAAAAGTCATTTTGCCTTGTGTTAACATTATTTCAAATTTTAAAAAGGCTTCTTTATTTTTAATTCCATGATTCTACATGTAGACAATAAAAAACAGTTTAAAAGCTGTAACAAATATGACAGGAAGTTCTCATTTTGTCATGAATTACTGGAGACATACAGGAATCAAAGTAATAAATTCTATTATGTTTATATCTGAGTTTTAATCTATGTATAATTCATCATATTGCTACCCAAAATTTCATTCCGTGTATCACTGGTTGATGGCAAGATACAGAATTCCTTTCCTCTGATTTGAATGTGAAATGAAGCAGTTACCTCACAATATACTTCAAGGATTTAAATAATACATCACTCCCAGTTCAGTAAGAACATATTAAGCTGGGATACTAAAAGATGTAAAGTATTTGTAGTTTAATGAGATAATTGGATTTCATTACAACATGAGATAAACATATACTTTTGAATTTTTACAAGATCTTTTGTAGTTCTTTATCCTTGTGTTAGAAACTATGTAATATATTATTACAAGTCATTCTTTATGCAATGCTCCAGATATCATACAAAATAAGATCACCAAGGTGCAATCACTACTGACACCATGGAGAATGCACTGTAAACCAGATTTCCATTTTTTGTCACACTATTCTGTTTGCAGATTATTAGCTGTCTTACTTGACAGTTTTTTCCTGTTTCCTCTCTTGCTTTAAACATGATGATACGTTCTTACATTTTCTTTTTGTTTTTACAAAAATATTACCGAGCTCAACTTAAACAATGATTTAAACCACATAGATTTCAGCCTTTTGTTTGATAACATTGTTTCATTTTCTAGCTTATTATGGAAGCTCTTACTTCTACTATGTGTTTCTAAATTTGATGGCAGAAACATCAAAATAAAGAGGATGAAAAGTAAAAGTCTTTCCAGTTAGTTCAAACAGCCTTTTGTGAATAAATCATGAATGCTAATCAATATAACCCTCATCAAGACACATCTTATCTAGGACAAGCTTAAAGATACGGCACAGTGCTGCCTTCTAGGCAGCAGAAATCTGGAACTTGTAAAAAAGATCAGAACTTAGGAAAGAGTTGCAATAAGAACACTGAAAGTAGACATTAAGAAGAAAGAATAAGTAAAAGGAAGAACCTGAGAAACACTAAAAACTAAAGCCACATGAAGGAACAGAACAAACTTGAATAAGTGAAAAGGACATCAGATTTGGATCCTGGACTAATAGTTTCAAGTTGATGTATAATGCTCTACATAGGAACCTGAGCGCTTTCCTGAGAGTGACTCAAGGAAGATAACCACATATGCAAAAAGTTTTCAACGTTTTCTTCCCAATTAATTGGCATCTCTTAATAAAAAATATCTTCCAAGAATATATAGGGCAAACAGATATCTTTCCTCAGTATTTCCCTGGAAATAGTCCATCTCTGTCTGTCTCTGTCTCTGTGTCTGTCTGTCTCTTATCTCTATGTCTCCTATATCTCCATTCATAAATGGATTTCCAAGTAAATCTCTTGTGTATCCATTTTGGCTATGACTTTATTAAGTACTGGTTATACTCTGATCATAAGATTTTCTTTGCTGGTATAAATTCACATTGTTGTCTATAGTACTGTATTGATAGAACTGTGCTTTAGCTGTTAGGACCAATACAGAAGTCATGGTCAAACATGACCACAAAATAGATAACATGGAACCAGGACAATAACAGTTATAATTTTATTTTTTTAATTATTTAAAATATAAATAGAAGTAACTAGTTAGTACTTCATAGGAAAGCAGAGCTATTATCTCATACTGAACTCCTGTAGATATCCCCTAATCTATGGTACTGAATCCTCAACTAGACTGCTGGGAACAGTAGTGTTCAATTAGCCTCCTTAAAGATTCATATATAAGAGAGAAGAAGACAAAGAAGCAGAACTGAACAATTTTTTCTCTGCCTTAAGTAAAATGTTTCATAGTCATGTTATTTATATTTCATAGTCATGTTATTTATATTTCATGGAGTAAAGTAACTGTTAAGAATTAGCAACTGATGAAATTAAAGCAATCAAGCCCAGTCTACACTGGACCTCAATGTCTTGAACTTTACTGCTCTTTAATGAAGTGAGAATGGTGATTCAATAACCAATAGTCAATCTAGGCCCAAACGTCCATTTAATTATGTAATTTATAATTCTTGTTGTATCTATAAATAATGTCATCACATGAGTTTCCAGCAGTAGAAATATTGATCTATACAATAAGACAGATTGATTTATGTCTGCCTAAAATATCCACAAATTTGATATGACAATAATAATTTATATATATCTGTGGTTTTAGAATACTGTACCATTAAGATTGATCTTCTACTTTCCTTCTGAAAAATTATTTTTAAAAACCTAAGACATCTTTTCAGGGGAAAAAAAAAACAACCAGAAACTTGGAAGCTAGGCAGGGGATTCCTGGTAGCTATTGCTATTTTAATCTAATAACAGTGGGTAATACTTCACTGTAGGAAGAGCTTATACAAATATTATTAAAATAATATACTAGCTTTGCATGGGCCAAATATATATTTCTGGGAATTATTTTCAAAAGAAGACAACTGTCAGGAAACCATGCCGAAATCTGTCTTTTTCAGTTTCCATTAAAATTATGTTGCAACTTATCTTACTGTGAAAATGGAAAAATAGACTAAAATTCTATTAGTGTGTCCAGGAAAACAGTACATAATCATCATTATGTTTCATTCATTTTATATGGAGTAATGAGGACCAAAAATTAGAATCAAAAACTGCTGGGAATCCATAATGTTTTGTCAAATTAAGTTCATTTATGTGAGAGTGTATTGAAATTTAATAATCAATGAAATATCTACTGAATTTAGAAACAGGTACTTTTTTATTTAAAGAGAAGAAGAAGAAAAAAAAAAACAGAAAGAGGGTAGCAACAATACAGAATTCCAGAGGGGAAAGAAAAAAAAAAAAAGAACAACTACCACAACAAAACAAAAACATAAACAAAAGCACTAAGAAATCGTCACTTGATAAGTTACATACTGTCATCATTGGAAATAGTTGTTCAAGTTACAAAGTTAAAACATACAAAATACACATTCAAACAATGAGACTGTTAACAGTTGTGCTCAACATTCTAACAAAAACAGTAATATGATCATCTATCTATCTTACACACTTAATCACACATGCAGTTATATCCTTTAGAGAACTTTCTTTCCTCTTTTTTACAGTAGCAATTACACATTTTTTGTTTTATTACTCCTACAGTTATTACTTTTTAAAGTAGAGATACAATGTGATATTTATAAATATGATTCTTATTTATTTCACTAATGAGGATAGTCTCAAGTTGTCTCCATTTCCCTATGAAGGCCTCAAGATCGTTCTTTGTTATAGCTGAGTAATATTCCATTGCATAAAAATACCACATCTTTTTCATCCACTCTGCAGTTGATGGGCATCTTGGTTTTTTTTTTCAAGATTTAGCTATTACAAAAAGTGCTGCTATGAACATGGGTGCATATATATCACTGTGATATGAACTTTTCAGTTTTTCTGGGAAAATACCCAGGAGGGGAATAGCTCAGTTGAATGGAGCTTCCAGTCCTAATCTTCTGAGAATTCTCCATACTGATTTCCATAGTGGTTGCACCAGTCTACACTCTCACCAACAGAGGAGCAGTGTTCCTTTTTTCCCTAAGCCTCGCCAACTTTTGTTATCAGTTGATTTCTTGAAGGCAGCTATTCTTTCCGGTGTGAGATGATATCTCAATGTTGTTTTAATTTGCATTTCTCGGATGCAGGTACATTATTATTAAAAAACAGTGTTGTATGTCATAACCTAAATTTTCTATTGAAATTCAAGATGTTGCTCACACCTTTTGAGTCAGTTGAAACATATTACTTTGAGTTGTGGTATGTCAGCTTTGATGATACTAAGCTTATGGAACTAAATTTTATATCTTATACATTATTTCTAAATTTGAATGAACAGAGGAGGGAGAAAGGAAAGAAAGAAAGAGAAGGAATGAAAGAAGGTAGAGAGAGAGGAAGGAAGCCAGGGAGGAAGGGAGAGAAGCAGGGAGGGAGAGAGAAGGCAGGCAGGAAGGAAGTCAAGTAGGCTGTACAGCCTGGAAACCTCACTGGAAATTAATTAAAGTGT
>PVJX010048627.1:0-11399 GCA_004027295.1 Dolichotis patagonum
AGAACAAGGAGCTCCTCCCCTCTCTGGGGGGCGGCTGAGAGTGTGGCAGACTTTCGGCAGCCTGAAGGAGAGAGACCCTGGCGCATCGGGACCTGTACCGTGCCATTGACTCGGGGTGCCAGGAGAACAAGGAACTCTTCCCGTCTCTGGGGGGGCAACTGTGATCCTGCCTGCATGTGGGCTGAGAATCAGACATCTCATGTTGTCCTGTCCCCCATCCCGTGTCCCTCCTCCCTCTCCTCCCGCCTATCAAGTGGGAGCCAGTGAACTACACATCTTGTGAAAAGATTGGCTATGTTATTTAGTATGAGCTCTCCATATGCAAGGATAAGGACACCCATTTGGAAGAAAACAAGAGACAATATGAAGATAGTGAAGATCTCTGGTTGTCTAGCTTTGAAATTTATGCTTTCTTATGTCCCATTCTGTTCTATTTTGTTGTGTTTAATTTTACTCCCTTTTAAAATAAAAAAATTTTTAAAAAACTAGGGATTGCTTCACTTTCTGGGGTGAGCTTGTTCCCCCTCTTCTAGTTGGTCCTGATTGACTGGTCTCAGGAGTCTGGGGCACTGGGACTTTCCTGATGGGAGAGTATCACGGTATGTTGACACTAGGTCCAATACCTTGAGGTTCTCAGCAACCTTGTACAGTTGTCACTCTTAACTGGCCCAGAGAGAGTGGAAGATTCAGATATACTCCTGACCCCTGCCCAAGGCTTGGTTATCATAGGAGCATGAGAGATCCAGGAAGTCACTGGCCAACAGAGGCAGAACTGGATACAGCCTTGGAGGTTGTCTCACCCAGACCTTTAAAGTCAAGGTGAAGGAGAAGCCTGAAGTTCAGAATAGGAACAAGACTTGTCAAAGTTCACCCAGCAGCTACTGCTGACCCCACCATACCCTCCTCTTGGCACTGAGGACACAAAATTGAATCTGTTCTAGTCTTTGTTCTTGAGAGCTTGCAGCCTAACAGAAAAAACAGGTAGTAGATACACCAAGACAGATGTCAAGGCTAGGTGAGAGCTTCAGACTTTGCACACTCAGACCTTGGAGAAGCAGGAGCACAGACTGGCCAGAGGCTGCCCAGAAGATGTACAGGTGGGCTTGTTTTGCTTTGTTGTTTGTTGTCTGTTTTCAGATGGGTTCTCACTATGTTACCTAGGCTGGTATTGAATTCCTGTGCTCAGCCAGTCCTACCTTGGCTTCCTGTGTTACTATGACCATAGGCATGCATCACTACACTGGGCTGCAAAGGTGATTTTTAAGCTAGGTTTAAAGAACTGGCAAAATTTTAGCTGATGCAGGAAGGAAAAAGACTTTTCTGAGGGAAAAACAGCCTAAATAGACACCCAGAGCCAGCACTGTTTGACTCTGTGGGATGAACGAATTGCCTTGCAGATGGGGGAGGGTGCTGGTCCATGTGGCTAGAGGGGAAGGGCAGTAGGACAGCCAGCCCAGCACTCAAGGTCCAGATGGCCTATGCTTTGTGAGAAGGTAGTTACTAAGATGTAGACTCTGAGGATATGAGGGTCCCTAGGTAGCTGCTAAGGGTACCTGAGGTGACTAGAACTGTTAATGTTTTGTTCTGAGACAGAGTTGCACTATGCAGTTCAGGCTGGCACTGAACTCACTCCAGGGTGGCCTTAAATTTAAGGTGATCCTCGTGCCTCAGCCTCCCGAGTGCTGGAATTATAGGTGCCACACAACCACATCCAGTTTATAGCTGGAAGAGTCTTAATGGGTAGGGAGGGAACTACTGGACTGTCACCATTTAAGGTGCTGGCAGTTTCCTTTAGTTCAGTACACACACACACACACACACACACACACACACACACAGCCTCAGCCCCATCTCCCTGTAGGAGGCCCAAGGCCCAGCTTGAGATTTGGCTCATGCCATCCCAACCCAGGTTTTCCCCTTTTCCTCCCTGCTTGTCTCGGGCATTTTCGGGAGGAGGCGTCCTCAGCTCCGGAGCTTGGGTTGGCGCGATGCAAATCCGCTTGGATTTACTAGCGGGCGTTCTCTCCGTAGAACAGGCCGCCAAAACAGGACTGGAAGCAGCTCTGCTAGTCAGGATGGGGGAGGGTGTTTTCCCCGCTGGGATCTCACGGGCCAGGTAGCGCCATGGAAGTGAAAATCTGCGGCAGGGCTGTGACTAACGGAGCCGGGGCTGGGAGGGAGAGGAAGCCAGGGGCTTGTAAGCGCTTCGCTTCCCGAGCCACCAAAAGCTGGCCTAAGTGCAGGGTGATGGCTGGCATTTTGAGCAGTAGGGACCCTGATCCTGAGGTCCCTACTGAGATTTGGGGAGGAAGATTTACAGACAGGAGGCTGTTGAACTGATTTGGGGCCGATAGGGTTGAGGATGTGGGAATCCCTAGGCTATCCCAAGCCAGAGGCCAGCCTGTGTCTGGCTTGCTTGTCCAGTACAGAGTGGGGTTCAGGCACAGATGCCTGTTCTCCAAGGACCCTTTGTCCTCAGGGAACTGGTGGGGAGTAGAAAGAGGGTGAGCAATTAGTGGTGAAAAATACTTGTGTATATAAGGCACAGAGAGGTTCCTTTATTTTTATTTTTTATTATTTTTTTGTTTTGAGTACTTAATTTATTTAGAAGATTAACCACTAAAACTAAAACAAAGACATAATATATAAATTACAACTGTTGGGGCTGGGATTTAGCTCAGCGGGATAAGTGCCTGCCTTGCAAGAGCATGGTCATGAGTTCAATGCCCGGTACCGATAAAAAAAAAAAAAATTACAACTGTTGCCAGTGTGGGGATGAAAAGTAGGAGAGGAAGAAGGAGAAAAGATTTAATTTGGCTGATTTATTATCACTCAGTTTCTTTCTTTTTTTAAAAATATTTTTATTTTAAAGAGAATAAAACAAAAAGCAAAGCAAAACAAAACCGAACAAAGCAGAGCAGAGTAAAACAATGCAAATAATACAGGATTCCAAAAAAAAAAAAAGACAGCAGGAAATCAACAATGGCTACTATAATGTCTCTTGTTTTCTTTAAAATAGTTGTCTCTACCTTCACACATAAGTTAATACACATCAAAATAGTATAAAAGCAATCAAAACACAAGAATGAGATCCTTAAGGGCTTTCAAGACCAGACACTAGGAAATCAATAATGGCTACCATAATGTCTCTTGTTTTCTTCAAAGTAGCAATCCATAATCAAATAATTGAAAACAGACTAAAACCAATCAAAACCAAGAATAAAAGCATTTTTTGGCTTTCAAATGAAAATGATGGGAAATCATCAATGGCCATCATGATGATCGTTTTCTTCAGTGTAGTTGTTCATACTATCATACATGCTAAAATCAATTCTTGTAAGCTCTTTAGGTTAAGTTCTAGGCATATATAAGTGTATACATGTACATCCATCCTTTCTGTATTAGAGGAAAAGACAAAACAAAAAATAAATAGCTATATTTAAGAGCCCAAAAACAATAACAATGTAGGCTTTCAAAACAAGTTGGTAGGAACATAACAATTTTTGTTGTTTTGTGTAGTTATCTTCATTAGTCTTATTTGAATTACCAGATATAGTGATGCATCCTACGGATGTTATCTGTTTTGTTCCAAGAACTAATAAAATTGGTACTACAATCATCTTAGTAATCTTAAGTGTATATATATAAATTTATATTTTATTTTGTTTCTCTTCCATCTTTTCTCCTTTTCCCTGTCTGAGTTATTTTTTTCTCTTTGAGCAGTCTCTTATCTTTTCACAATATTTATTGAAGATTTTGTATCTTATGTACTCTTACCATTTCTTACACTAGGGAGATAATATGTTATTTACACATGTGAGTTTGATTTATTTCACTTGTATGGTCTCAAGTTTCATCCATTTACCTATAAAAATCTCAATGTGATCATTCTTTATAGCTGAGTAGTACTCCATTGTATAAAAGTAGCACATCTTTTTTATCCATT
This sequence comes from Dolichotis patagonum, assembly GCA_004027295.1. Taxonomy (NCBI): domain Eukaryota; kingdom Metazoa; phylum Chordata; class Mammalia; order Rodentia; family Caviidae; genus Dolichotis; species Dolichotis patagonum. The sequence continues at coordinate 3,947 of PVJX010048627.1, forward strand.
CCTGAGTTGATGGGTTGTTTCAAAAACCTGGCTATTATAAACTGTGCTGCTGTAAACATGGGTACACATATATCACTGTGATATAATGTTTTCAGTTCTTCTGGGAATATGCCCAGAAGTGGAATATCTGGGTCAAATGGGACTTCCAATCCCAGCTTTTTGAGGAACCTTCAAACTGACCTCCACAGTGGTTGCACCAGCCTACACTCCCACCAACAGTTCAGAAGAGTTCCTTCTTACACACAGCCTCTCCAGTTTGTTGTTGGTAGTTTTCTTGATCCTGGTCATTCTTTCTGGAGTGAGATGGAATCTCACTGTGGTTTTAATTTGCATTTCTCTAATGACCAATAATACTGAACATTTTTTCATGTATTTATTTGCCATTTGTATTTCTTCATCTGAGAAGTATGTATTCATCTCTGATACCCATTTTTGGATTGGGTCTTTGAATTTTGGGGGCCTGATTTTTAAAAATTTTTATATGTTCTAGGCAGAAATCCTTTGTCTGAAGGACAATTGACTAAGATTTTTTTCCCAATTCATGGGTTTTCTTTTCACTCTGTTGGCGATTTCTTTTGACATGAAAAAACTTTTTACTTTTTATTTTTTGGTACTGAGGATTGAACTCACAACCGCATACTTGCAAGGCAGGCACTTATGCTGCTGAGCTAAGTCCTTGGCCCTGCAAAACTTTTTTTTTTCTTATTAATGATCTATTTTATTTTTTAAAAATTTTTTTTGAAGGTAGTAGAAATACAACCGAATAAGACAGAACAAAGCCAACTGAGACAGTGCAGTGAATTTGGTACAGAACTTCCCAGCAGGCTGGCTAGATAACAGTAATAGGTACCATAGTATATCTTATTATCTTCACAATAGTTGTCTAATCAATTAGGTATAGCAAAATCAAACCAAAGACAGAACATTATAAAATCAATCAAAAGAGAATATTGAATAGAGTAAAGCAGTTCATCATAATGAAACAAAACTGAAAACAACACTTGCTTTCAAAGAGAAGATAGAGGAGACCCCTCATATCTGTTATATTGCATACAGTTATCCTGCCAAGAGATGCTCAGACCTCTGTCCCCAGTTGCTAAAGTGGGGAGGGGTTGGGATGTTTGATTCCAAGCCCGTGCACTGGTAAGCTCACGAGACACTACTGAGTCTCCTCCTGGCTCACGCCTGAGGAAAGCGCTTACCAAGAGGGCAGGCAAATTGCTTCTTTGTGCAGCCTCCTGGATTCCACCATGGCCGTGGCCAGATCTCGGGGCCGCTCTCTGGTTCTCCTCTTGGCTCACAACGGAGGAAGGTGCTTACCAAGAGGGCAGGCAAATTGCTTCTTTTGTCTGCAAAATTTTTTTAATAAGAAGAGATCCCAGTTGTTGATTCTGGGAAATATTTCCCATTCAGTTTAACTTTTGCTCATGAATTCCCTTCCGATTCCTGTGTCTTCAAGATTTTTATCTATTTTGTCTTCCACTATATTTAGTTTTAAAATTTAGCTCTTTAATCCAAAATCTTTAATTTTGACTTTAGTGCATGGTGATAGACATGGGTCTAGTTTTAGTTTTTGGCATATGGAAAGCCAGTTTTTCCAGCACCACTTATTAAAGATACTATCTTTCTTCCAGTGAACGTGTTTGGCCACTTTGTCAAAGATAAGGTGGCTGAATGTGTTTGTAGTTGTGGTTGTATCTTTTAATCTATTCCATTGATCTTTAGGTCTGTTTTTATTCCAGTACCATGCTGATTTTATCACAGTAGCTTGGTACCATAACTTCAAGTCAGTGATTGTGATGCTTTGCCTTTGTTGCCCAGAATTGCCCTTGCTAGTCTAGGTCTTTTCTGGTTCCAGATGACTTTTAGGAATGATTTCTCAAGGTCTGTGAGGCATGCTAGTGGTATTTTAATTGAAATTGCATTAAATCTGTGTAACAATTTTGGGAAAATGGCCATTTTCACAATGTTTGTTCTTCCTATCCATGAACAAGGAATGTCTTTCCATTTTCTGAGATCCTGTTCAATTTCTTTTTTCATGGTATTATACTTTTCACTGAATAGATCTTTTACTTATTTTGTTAGATTGACTCCTAAGTATTGCATTTTTTTCAATGCTGTTGTGAAGGGTGTGTTCTTTCTTATTTCTCTCTCAGTGAATTTGTTGTTTGTGTATGAGTTTGTTGTCTGTGTATAAGAATGCTGTTGATTCTTGAGTGTTGACTTAGTATCCAGCTACATTACTGAATTTAGTTATTGTACCTAGGAGTCTTTGAATGGAGTTTTGGGGGTCTTCTATGTAGAGTATTATGTTGTCTGCAAATAATGATGATTTAAATTCTTCTTTCCTATCCTTACTCCTTTTATTTCTCTGTCTTGTCTAATTGCTCTGGCTACTATTTATAAGTACTATATTGAATAGGAATGGTGCTAATAGACAGCTTTGTCTTGTTCCTGATTTTAAAGTAAAAGCTTTCAGTTTTTTACCATTTAATATGATGTTGGCTGTTGGTTTTTCATAGATGCCTTTTATCAGATTGAGGTACAGACCATCTATTCCAATTTTCCATAGAGTTCTTATCATGAATGAGTGTTGGACCTTATCAAAAGCTTTATCTGCATCTATTGAGATGTTCATGTGACTCTTATTTTTGGTTCTATTGATATGGTTGATTATATTTATTGATTTGTGCATGTTGAAGCATTCCTGCATTCCTGGTATGAATTCCACTTGGTCATGGTGTGCAATCTTCTTCTTTTTTTTAATCTTCTTGATGATTTGCTGCATTCTGTTTGTGGGTATTTTATTGAGAATTTTTGTATCTATGTTCATTAGGGAGACTGGCACATAGTTCTCTTTTTTGGTTGAGTCTTTTGCTGGTTTTGGTATTAGGGTGATATTTGCTTCCAGGAATGAGTTAGGGAGACTTGCTTCCCTTTCAATTTTGTTGAAGAGTTTGAGGAGTGTTGGCATTAAGTTTTCCTTGAATTTCTTGCAGAATTCAGTTGTGAATCCATCAGGACTTGGGCTTTTCTTTGTTGATAAGGTTCTAATTGCATTTTCAATTTCATTAGCTGAAATTGGGTTATTCAGCAGTTTTACATCTTCTTGATTCTGCTTTGGAATTCATGTGTTTCTAGGAATCTGTCCATTTCTTCTGTATTATCAAATTTATGAGATTAGAGGTTTTTGAAGTAGGTATTGATGATATTCTGTATTTGCACAGAGTCTATAGTGATTTTATTCTTTTCATTTCTTATTGCCTGAATTTGAGTTTTTTCTTTCCTTTTTATTAATAAGGTTGGCTAAGGGCTTATTGATTTGATTTATTCTTTCAAAGAACCAACTCTTTGATTTGTTAACTCTTTGTATTGTTTTCTTAGTTTCTGTTGTGTTGATTTGTGCTCTGATCTTTATAATTTCTTCCTTTCTTTTGGCTTTCGTCTTGACTTGCTCTTCTTTTTCTAGATGTTTGAGGTGTAGCATCAGATTGTGTATATGTGTTTGTTCCGTTTTTCTGATATGAGAGTTCACTGCAATAAGTGTCCCTCTGAGGACTGCTTTCATTGCATCCCAAGATTCTGGTAAAATGTATTTATTTGTATTTTCATTTGCTTGTAGATATTGTTTAATTTCTTCTTTAATTTCCTCTATGACCCACTGATTGCTCAGGAGCGTATTACTTAATTTCCATGTATTTATGGAGTTTTTTAAGTTTCTTTTGTCATTAATTTCTAGTTTTATAGCACTATGATCAGATAATATGCATGAGGTAATTTCAATACTTTTGCATTTACTTAAGCATGTTTTATGGGCTAGTATATGGTCTAGTTTAGAGAATGTCCCGTGGCTCCTGAGAAGTATGTATATTCTGATACTGTTGGGTAGAACACTTGTACACATCTACTAAGTCCATTTGTTCACAGGTGTGATTCAATTCTGTTATTTCTTTGCTGACTTTCTGTCTAGTTGATCTGTCTCTTTGTGTTAGTGAGGTGTTAAAGTCTCCCATTATAATTGTGTTATTGCTTATTTGATTTTTCATTTCTATTAATATTTGTTTTACATAGCTGAGTGCTCCCATGTTTTGTGCATATATATTTATGTTTATTATCTCTTCCTCTTGATGTTTTCCCCTAACTACTATGTAGTGACCTTCTTTCTTATCTCTTCTGATCATTCTTGGTTTGAAGTTCATATTGTATGAAAACAGAATAGCTACCCCTGCTTTTGGGGGGGTTTCTATTGCATGAAGTATTGTTTTCCATCCTTTGACTTTTAGTTTATGAATTTCCTTTTGGGTTAGATGGGTTTCCTGTATACAGCGTATGGTTGGATGTTGTTTCTTGATCTATTCTGCCATTTTGTTTCTTTTAATTGGTGAATTGAGGCCATTTACCTTAATGGTTATAACTGATATGTATTGGCTCATTTTTGTCATGTTATCTTTCTGCTGTTGGTTCTTTACCTTTACCCTCTCTTTAACTGTCTGCCCTGCTTTGTTGCTTATTTCTGTTGGTGTTCTTGGAGTTGTAGTTGCTTTTATCTTTATCTAGAATATCTTTCAGTATTCTTTGCAGGGTTGGTTTGGTGGTCATGAAATTCAGCTTTTCTTTGTCATGGAATTATCTTATTTCTCCATCCATTTTGAAGGACAGTTTTGCAGGGTACATCAATCTGGGTTGGAAGTTGTTTTCCTTTAGGATCTGAAATACTTCACTCCATGCTCTTTTTGACTTCATTTTTTGTGTTGGGAAGTCTGCTGTGATTCTGATAGGCTTTCCTTTATAAGTGATCTCTCTCTTCCCTAACAACTTTTAATATTCTATTCTTATGTTGAATTTCTGGGGTGCTGATTATTATATGTCTGGGTGTAGTTTTATTTTGGTTTTGGCTAGTTGGAGTTCTATATGGTCCACTTATCTGTATATCAGTTTCCTTTCCCATGTTTGGGAAATTTTCTGCTATTTATATAAATAGTCTTTTTTTTTGGGACTGGGGATCGAACTCATGACCTCGTGCTTGCCAGGCACGCACTTAAGCCACTGAGCTAAATCCCTGGCCCTATAAATAGTCTTTTGATATCATTTTTCTTGTCACCTTCTTTTTCATTTACACCTATCAATCTTATATATATATTTTTGCATCATCTTGAGGCTATTGAATTGTTATTTCCTGTTCTTTGTTATTTTTAGCAGATCTTTCCTTTCTTCTTCACTAGCTGCAATCTTGTCTTCAAGGTCTGAAAGTCTATCTTCACATTCATTCATGTGGTTTTGCCAGATTTTGATGGAATTTTTAATTTTCTGGATGTTTCCTTGAATCTGTTTCATGTATTCTATTGTTTTCTTATGTTGTTCATGCAAAGTTTCCATCTTTTTTGCAGTACTCCTTATTTTTTTTTTTTTTTTTTTTGGCACCGGGGATTGAACTCACAACCTCATGCTTGCCAGGCAGGCGCTTAAGCCACTGAGCTAAATCCCCAGCCCATTCCTTATTTTTTTTAAAAACTAGGTCTTCTTTAGATGTGCTCAGCATTTCTTTTATTATGTTTATCATTTCTTCTTTTACCTGGGAGATTATTTCTGATCTGAATCCCTTTTTAGCTTCATGGAGTTGCTTCTTTACTTCAGTTGCTATCATTTCAGAAGTTTCAAGTGAATGGCTTACATTTTCTTCTATGTCCATGCCTCCTAAGCTTATTTGGGATGGGCTAGACTTTTGAGGTTGCATTTTACTCTTTCATTTTGTCATTTTCCTGTACTCCCTGATTCCCTAGTAGTGCTTAGAGGCTCCCTGGATGAGGGGTGCACACTGAGTGGACCTTTACCACTCCCCATGTGGCTTACCGAAGCACTCCAGCTGCTTGAGGCCACTGGGCAGAGCCCTACCAGGTTCTGAGTGGTGTACTAAGGCTGAATGGTATGTGGAGTATAATGGGCAGGCTTTCAGCTCATGCCACATGACACACCAAAGCTCCCCAGCTTCTTGGGGTGTTTGCGTGTGGCTCCACCAGGTTCTGAGCAAAGACCTGCCATTGCACAGCTAGGTAGGGTTCACTGTGGCAGGCTTCAGCTTACACATGGAAGCTCCTTGCTACCTGGAAGTTGTTGGGAAGGGCCCTGCCAGGACCAGAATGATGACCCAGAGGTCCCACAGTGTTCTGGGATGCTGGGCAGGGGCCTACTAGGTTCCAGGCAGAGTCCTGAGGCTACACAGCTAGGTAAGGATCACTGTGGCAGGCTTCAGCTCAATCACAGCAGCTCTCTGCTTCCTGGAAGTCACTGGGTGGGGCCCAGCCAAGACCAGAGTGATGACCTAGTGGTCCCGCAGTATTCCAGAATGCTGGACAGGGGCCTACCATGGTCTAGGCATGGTCTGTCCCGTGGTTGCACAGTTAGGTAGGGATAACTGTGGCAGTGAGTTTCCTTTATTATTTTTTTCAGTTTTAATTTTTTATTAGTACATATTTGCAGTATATAATGATTACAGTCTTTGTGGGGAGTTGGTTCATATATGAGATTTGTTTATTAGGTGCTTATTTAAACCAGACCTAAGAGAAGGAGCTCTTATTTTTCTTCTAGTGTCTTTATAATCAGAAAAGGACAAGCCAGACGTGATGGTATAGGCCTTTCCAGTTCCAGAGGATTCTCTGAGCCCAGGACTTTGGGGGCTAGACTGAGCAACATAGGAAACTGTCTCAAAAAACAAAATGCCCAAAACTTTTTATTTAACAAAAAATTGTATAGGGCCAAGGATATAGCTGAGCAACACAAGGTCCTGAGTTCAATTCCTGGTACCAAAACCACCACCCCCAAAACAAAACAAAATACCCCAAACAATTGTATAGACCTTGGATTCAGTGCTACTGAGACACTTGTTTAGCAATAGAATAGGTGCTTTAACTTTCCTAAGTCTCAATATTTTTATCTGTAAAAGAAGAATCACAGGACCAGGCCCTGGAGAGTGACTGTGGTGTGGGGAGCCGTGGCCACCCCAGGGCGGGGAAACCAGAAGCAAGAGCGTCTTCTGAGATCCGCACCATGCTGGAACTTAGGGCGCCAAGCCAACCAGTAAGCAGCCTGCCGCCCTGGAGAGTGACTGTGGTCTGGCGAGCCGCGGCCACCCCAGGGCGGGGAAACCAGAAGCAAGAGCATCTCCCGAGATCCGCGCCATGCTGGAACTTAGGGTGCCGAGCCAACCAGTAACCAGCCTGCTGCCTACCGGGTCGCGGGCTTAGAATCAAACATACTACACACACCCCTCCCCCCTAACAATTGGGATCCAGGGATCTGGGTATCTCTTAGGAGGTGACCATATTTGGTACAGCAAGTCGGGGGAGTTTCCTTCTACTATCTCTGAAGGCAGATATTTTTATCGCCGTTTTGCTTTGTCCTGATTAATGGTGTTGCTCTATTCAATACTGTGTTGATGTGTTCTATAATGTTGTGT
>PVJX010048628.1:0-11404 GCA_004027295.1 Dolichotis patagonum
TATACACATGGACTATCCACCCAGTACAGACGCACTCCACCATTTATAGCACACATTTCAGGCAAAATTATGGAACTTAGTCTCTTATTCTGAAACCTGTGCAATTTGTGTCTCATTAATTGTGCATTTGATTTTCTTCAATAACATGAGCCCAAAGGAAGAGTCATAACAATTAATTCATAAACAAATATATCACATTTGTAATTATTCTTACAAAAGTTTCTAATTTCAAGCCCACTCAAAACTTTCAAATCTATTTTAATAAGAACTAATATGTAAAGTAAAATATTTAATTCTAATTGCAACTCATAAATAAAAACAATTTCAACAATTACTGCTCCACCCAATATTCCAAGATTCATTTTGCAAGCAGACTGAAGCTGGCTACGTGTCCGCTCAGTGATAAAGGCAAGTGTTGTGGCCCTGTTATTCAGACATCATATATGTAACAAGTCCTGACAACTGCTGATTATATCTTTTTTACAGGAGTGCCTTCCTCTTTTTTTGTTTGCCAGTTATATCCTCTAGTGTATACGTCAATGCAGTCAATGTTCCTTCCTTGGTAATTGTCACTGGGCTGTCTGTCAGTGACGAGGAGAAAAGGGTGACAGCCTTGACATCCCACCAATCATCCCTCCGGAAAATGGATATTGTCCTTCCCAGTAAACAACAGCTCCAGGATCGACCAGTCCCCCGGCACATCCCCGAACAATCAGCTTCCATTAAGGGCAGGAGCCACACATTTATCCCACCACCAGCCAATCAATAGGAAAGTGACTTCTTCTGTCCCTTTTAAGCACTCTGTTGTATTTTGCACTTAATATCTCACACCAACAGACACCTTTGGCCTCATTTGGTTCAGTATAATTCAAAATCATATTTAAAACATTCATCAAGGGAAGGGGAACCTCACAATTTTGTGTTACTCATCTTAGTTTAATGATATCAATATGTAAATATTGGAACCGAAGTTCAGTTTATACCCATGCATGTGAGGTACCTGTTAATGTTTCAAAAACTCTTTCCATTACCTCTTTCTGTAATGCCATTTAAGGAGGCAATTTCCATTATCTCTTTCTGCAGTGTCATTTAAATACAAATTTAATCAGCACAAAATAAAGCCAGATAATGGCACAAGTGTTTTACATATAGTTTTCTGCTAAAGTATGATGCTTATTACAGAGAAAATATACATTTTTAATAGACACAATTATCACTGATTTAAGGAAAGAAGTTACAATTTCATGATGCACAAAATTTTTTCTTTAATTCACAAATTCTTAAAGATTCTTAAGAATTCATATTAACATGCTGTAACTTATAAGCTCCCTACATGTTATACTTTATTAGCAATTACAAATGTATATAATTGTATATGTATACAATTAGCTCTGATTTCATGTTCTTTTAATGTGCTTTTTTAAAAAATGAAATGTATTTAATATAATATACTTGTCTATCCAATGACTACCTGGAAAGATCTAAGTTTTTAGGAATAAAAGAAAACCTACCAAGTCAATAATAACAGTGATTTAATCATGTATGGGCAGCCACCCAAATAATACCACCGAGGCAGAATATAAGAGTGGATAGAGAAAAGGCAAGAGACAGCTACAGTGACAGAGAATGTACACTTTTTAAAAGGTGACAGGTGTCAGCTCTGGCGGGAAGGCAGTAGCTAAAGGTTCATGCCGGAACACTCACTTGCTGATTTATGAAGCTGCCCTGGTGTCAGTCTGGAGCATGATGTGCTACTCTATTTATGGACCAGAGTTCGGTACAAAGGCAAGAAGCAGTGAAGGGAAGCCCATCACTGTCAGATCCCATCCCACCCCCTAGAGACCCTGGGAAGACTACAGTGGGAAAGCCTGGGCTCAACTCCCAGCCCCTTTGTGGAAACTGTGACTGTTTCCATTGTAATCTTCAACCTTTTGGAATACTTTTTACTCATGAACTACCTTCTTAGAGTGACCTGTATCTTTAGATTAAAAAAAGAAGGCAAACATCAAGGCACTCATAACTAAAGCAGGTTTCTAGGGTAAGCACTCAGTCATAGCTCTGGAGAAAAGTTTTTACTGGAAAAGTGCAGGTAGATTTGATTTACAAGTTGAAAATTGAATTTCAGACATTATATTCACAAAAGTCCTATAGAACAAACTCACCTTCTATCTAATATGGGAAATTTCTGTCAATCATAATAGAATCATTCTTCAGGGTCAAATAAATCCAATTCTAGTATTTCATTGGAGTGATTTAAAATATGACCACTCAGGAGGCTTATGATCTCTTTTTAATTTATTGTAATATTTCCTCATTCTTATTTTAATGGAAAATAAACAAGAATTTATTAACATGTGACAAATGTGAGAGCTAACACTAAAACACAGGGCTGTTTAAGATGTAGGTATCTAAAATGTTCTCTTATGAGTCTTAAAAATCAGTCTGGGTGTCCAAGTAAACTTTCTGAAAGAACAGAACATTAGATTAAAACTCTATCTAAAACACAGACTAATAATTTGTTTATGTGCTCACAGAAAAAATAAGAACAGACATATTTTTTATTCACATATTATTAGAAATTTGGATATAAATGTTTTCATTAATTTATAGACATAATCAGATGATTAAACAGATGAAGAGGTAGAAATCCTTATTTTATTTTCATTTCAGGCTTCTTTGAACACTGGTAATGGAATCGCCACATCAGCATTCTGTCATTGTGACAGAATACCAGAGAAAACAACTTAGAAGGAGGAAAGACTGATTCCAGCTCAGACTTTCACAGATTTTAGTCTGGGGTCGTTAGCTCCCATCGTTTCGGACCTATGGTGACACCACACATCCCTGGCTGGCAGGGCATAGAGAAACAAAGATGCTCAACTCATGGTGGCCCCAAAGCAGATAAAGAAAGCAAGAGCGATAGTGGAAGAGGTAGGGGACAATATAGTTCCTTCCAGGACAGGTGCCCCGTGACCCATGTTTTCTAAACTTAAAGTTTCTGCCAGGTGGAGACCAACTCTTTAACATGAGAGCTTTTTAGGGATATTTCATATCCCAGCCTTAACCCTGCTTCATGTTGGCACATAGAGACAAAAGTAGACTTTGCACAGAAATGTTGTTTTCTAAACTCAGCAGAAAACAGTCCCAGGGATGAGAGAAGGGAACATCAATTGAGCTCTCCTACTTCAGCACCACATTCTATTCTTCTTTGAAGTAGACTAGAGTTCTACACAACACCAGAGAGATTCATATGTGGTATGAATTAAAAGAAATACCTTAAAGGAAGGAGTTGTATAATTTGTTTATTTAACCATGAATACAGTCAGTGACAGTGCAAACATTTTGTTAGTCTTCATTCCCTATTACGTAAGTGCTGCACTTACTAGGGGCTGGAAAATTTTTAATGCTAGTGTTGTCTGTCATAAAGATACAATATTCTAATGAGAAGACAAGCAGACAAAATTTAATGACAAAATAATGGGCTCTAAATGTGAAAGTATCAGAAATGTAGCAAAGTACAATAGCCCATTGACTAAGTCTTTAGAGAAAAACAAGGAACAAAGGGAAGATTGAGATTGAGACTTGGTATTTCTTACTCCTACAGTTTTAGAGATACAACTTGACAAATGTAATTGAATAGGCAAATACTCCCTGTGGAGGTCGGATAGCTCCATAAAATGAGCTATCATACAGTGACAATCATACAGTGACAATCTTTTTTAACTGTTACATACTCATCATGTCGTCCTTCATAGTAAGATTTCACAGGACAAGGCTAAGATCAGAGTTAAAAATAATGTAGCTTACACATCATTTGCTTTGACTTTGTCATGTTTGTGTTGAGTTTACGACACACTTAGATGCTGGCGATATCTGAAGCAAAATGCTTGCAAAAATGCAAATCATTCAGGACTTCACTGCACCCTCAGCTTTACTAAATGGACATAATCAATACCTTAATGAGGATGTTTGGAATCAACCTTATGAGAATCAAATTAGCACATTACAACACTTTTTTTCCAGGCTATGCATTAAGTTCATTAACTTTTATATTTGAATTACAAATTTCAGTTCTCTGATCATGATGAAGACAAGTCTTTCATTTACAAACTCAGATTTTTGTCATGTTAACTTTTTCAGGGAGGAGTAGAGTACATGCAGTGAAGAAACAGAATGTTTTAAGATGTTCTGAGAGAAAATTTCAAAAGAAGTTTCCATAGTCCAATAATTTGTTGTCCAGTAAAGCATACATAAAGATTGATGAAACTGTTAAATAAAAGAAAATTTCAGGGATAATGCAGCATTATTAAAATCTTAATGTTTTTGCCTCTGTAACAGTCTTAATATATTCTGAAGAAAAAGGTTTCCAAATGTATTCTAGCAACATTATATCATGTAGAAAATTTAAGATTTTTTGAAGAGTATACAAAAATGCATGTATCTATGAAATGAAATATATACAAGAGTATTAAACATTTGACTAGCACATTGATAGGCTCTCTTATGCTTGGCTTTCAACACAAGAAGAAAATTTCTCAAGTAGGGGGCATGAAGAAAACAGAAAAATGGCATATTGTGTGGTAACTAGGTCCAGTTCTTTAAAAGACGTTTTAATAGCTTTGAAGTTTAAATTAGACAAGTGTGTATAGAATTTTTATAGAATATTTTCTACTGATAATGTTCTCAAATTACTAGCCACATATAACATACGTAAAATTTTACCATTTGTTGCTTCTCTATCCAAAGAAGTAGATGATTCAGTTGTTGATTATGCACAGAAAACGCTATCTACAAATAGAGTAACATGCTAAAATATGATGTTAAATTGACATAATGACATTTTTATTTATGATAAGGGTCTTGTTATATAGTTTAGTCTGCACGTAAACTATTTAGCTCAACCAAATTCATGTCAATCCTCTTGCCTCCACACTTCAAGTACTAGGCTTCCAGGCATTCACCACCATATCAGGTTCATACTGCAATTTTAACAGTGAAAAAGAATCTAATAAATTTATTTGAAAATAAGAAATTTAAAGTATAAAATGACTTACAAACTTGCCCAAACTCCTGAAATCTCTTGCAAAGTTGAGGCATAAGTATTAAAACTGTAAGTCTAGAAAAATTATCATAAAAATCACCTATATTGTGCCTAATACATGCCATCTACTGAACTACCTAAAAGAAGGAAATAATAAAAATGTCATAAATAGTAATAATTGTAAGTCTGTAACTTTTCTATGAGTCTTACCTATAAATAAGACATCTTTCCATAAAACAACTGGCCTAGACTATTTAACATCTTCTGTGTCAGGAAACATAAAATGCTGGAAATTTTTCCAGATTAAAAACACTGCATAAGAGAGGGAAAGTGAAAGACATAGAGACTGAGATGCTGAACATCAAAAGTAGTATATGATTCTGAATTAAATCTTGTGTCAAAAATTTAAAGTGCATATTTGAAATAACTGGAGATATTCAGACATGAACTTTGATTGAATGAGAATGTTAAATCAATATTAACTTCCCGTTTGTGGAATTGCACTGTACTTATGTAGAGGAACCCTTATATTCTTAGGAGGCACACTCTGGCATACTCATGGATATAGTGTTAATCTCTGTAAAAAACACTCAAACGGTATATACATGTACGGAGCAAGAGGTAAAAGGAGTTCAGTGAAATGTTAACAAATGTTGCATCTAAGTGGAGGGTATTTATCCTGCCCTTTGGATCCTTCATAATTGTTGAAAGTAGAAATGTGTGGCTAAAAGAAGGCTCTGAATATAGGGCAGGAAGATGAAACAAGCTGTATTGAGGATGAGACAAAGTGGATTTTTGCAGTATTTTTTATGGTCTATTTCATAATCTAGCTATTAGTAGAGAATTGCACTCAAAGTGTAAAAATTCATAAATGTAAATAAACATACACATATATATGTATATATTACTTTTCTACATGTACATTATACTTCCATTATACAAGCAGAAGGGCCAGTGCTGTACCTCCTGACTAACATGTGGTAGAGCACTTGACTAACATGTACAAGGACCTCGATTCAATCCCCAAATCTTCAAAGAGCATTACAAAAATACAGCAGTCAAGTAATGAAATATTCATGAATATATGTTAGCAGATTAGCAGGGATATTTTTAAAAATTCTCTCAGCCTAGTTAAATTCTTTCACTGTGCACATAATGGATACAGACAGTCCCTGATACCAAAGAAATAATAAAAATTACGTTTTTGTTTCATATTTTATATCAATTCAGTGCTTTACAAGTACCATAGAAACTTTTGTTGAACTTTTCATTTTGAAATATAAATAAATTCATATGCAGTTAGAAAAAATATGCAGTTAGAAGAAATAATATTGAGATATTATTGTACCCTTTTAATAGTTGTACTCTTTAAATAGTACCAATGGCTATATCTTATGAAACTATAGTCAAACATTACAACCAGTATACTGACATTTATGTACTATTGAGTCCACATGTGTTTCACATTGGAGTGGACCTTCTTGTCTTTATACAGTAAAAGTTGACAACTCATGTAGTTGATACAAATACTGACTAGAGTTTAAAAACTAAACTTGGTGCATATTAAAATATTGTAAGCACTTAGAGGTATGTCTGTTGAGCTTCCCTTCCATTATTCAAGAATGATTCTTCTATTCAATTGTAAAATCAAGTGCCTAATTATGGTGACTGATTAGTATGCCTCAAAAAGCTGGAAGAAAAGATTCTAAATGTTTTCACTTAAAATCCACAAAAACAGAAGCAAAGACAAAAGTCACATGGTCATCTCAATGAATGCAGAAAAAGCCTTAGACAAAATCTAAAATCTATTCATCATAAAAAAAACACAGAAAAAAATAGATATAAAATGACATCATCTCAATCTGATAAAAGCCATTTATGGCAAACCTACCACTGACAGCACATAAAATAAGGAAAGCCTGAAAGCTTTTCTTCTAAAAACAAGAAGACAAGGGTTCCCACTGTCACCACACTTGTTCAACACAGACCAAACTTAAGCCAAAACAATCAGGCAAGACGAAGAAATCAAACAGATGTGAATAGAAAAGAAGTCAATCTGTCTTTATTCATAGACTTCATAAGCTTTTATTTAGAAGATCAAAAACTCCCACCAAAAGAGTTATTAGAAGAAACAAATTGAGCCAGGCAGTAAGGTACAAAATAAACACAGAAGAATCAATGGCACTTGTGTATACCAAAGAACTCACCATGAAAGAAATTAGGAAAATAATACTATTCACAATTTCTACAAGAAAAATTAAACACAGGGATTATTCTAATAGAAAAGTGAAAACCCTCCATAACAAAAGGTCTAGAACTTTGAAAACAGAGATCATCAGAAAATGAAAAGACAGCTGGTATTCTTGATCAGGCAAAATCAATATTGTCAAATGGCCATATTACCAAAATGATCATATAGATTTAATGAATGCTCAATAAAAATGCCAATAGCATTCATCGCAGAACTAGAGAAAACAATCCTCAAGTTCATAGGGAACCAGAGGAGA
This sequence comes from Dolichotis patagonum, assembly GCA_004027295.1. Classification (NCBI taxonomy): domain Eukaryota; kingdom Metazoa; phylum Chordata; class Mammalia; order Rodentia; family Caviidae; genus Dolichotis; species Dolichotis patagonum. Next base: position 7,549 of record PVJX010048628.1, read on the forward strand.
TTGGCAATAGGAGTTCTGAGCAACAAGATCAAATCAGAAGGCATCAGAATGTCATATTTCAAGTTATGTTTCAAAGCTACAGTGACTAAAAACAGCATGATCCTGGCACAAAAACAGACATGTGAATCAACAGAATAGAACAGAGCAGAGGTAGTGAACTAACGGGAAGTGTGCTACGGCAGCACACGGAACTCTCCCTGTCAGCACAGGAGTCAAGTTGCCCCAGCAGCTGAGGATGGGACAGCAGTTTTCTAAACTAAAACCTCAGTATTCAGGTTTAATTTCAGTGTTCACATTTTGAAGTAAATAAGTGAATTTTGATGCAGCGTGTGCACTAATTCATTAAAAGGTTTGCCATTGTTATAATAGAGGGTGCTGAAACAAGCTTATGCACATTCAGCATCTTTGACCAAGGGAACCAAATTATGCTTATGCTTATGCTTATGCTTATGCTTATGCTTATGCTTATGCTTATGCTTATCTGGAGAAGATATAGCTTTGTAAAGAAAGAGTACTGAGAAATTTGCTACCCACATGCAGAAGACTATCTAGACCATGTCTATCATGATATACTGAAATACAATCAAAATGAATCAAAGATATACATATTAAAGGTTAATACTTATTCTGCTGGAGGAATAAATAAAGGAAAACTCTTGAAGATGTAGACACAGCCAAGGCCCTTCTGAATAGAATTCTAATTATGTAAGAAATAACATTATGAATCAACAAAAGGGATTATATCAAATTAAAAAGCTATAAGCAAGGGAAACAATGAACAGAGGAGCCTCAAATAGTGGACTAATATCTAGAAAACAAACAGAACTCAAACAAATTAGACCCACAAACATAAAAACCCAAAAAATGGACAACTGAAATGAACAGACACTTCACAGAAGAAGTACAAACGGCCACTAAACTCATTAAAACGTGATTAGCATTTTTGGCCACTTGAGAAATACAAATTAAAACTGGGATACGTTTCTGAAAGAGTTCAAATCATCATATTACAGTGATACATGCATATCATGTACTGCACATAACAGCATTATTCATAATATCTAAATCAGGCAAAAACTCTGTATGTCCTTCAAAAGATGAATAAATAAAGGAAATATGTTTATAATGGAATACTACTTTGCCATAAAGAAGGATAAATTGGAGTAATTTGTAGGGCTGTATTTGTATCTTGACAAAATCTTGTTATATCAAACAGAAAAGTTTAAATATCTCAAGGTTTCTCTTAAATGATAAAAACAAGGTATAAAGGAGTTTTAAAAGCAAATAAAAGATAATAGAAAATAGTACCATACCTCACTGACAAATGGGGAGGGAGCCAAGACATACAAGGGAAGGGAATACAAAAAAGAATTAAGAGTGTTATGTACATTTCCCAACTCCCTACAGTGAATGGAATCATTATGTGCTGCTGAAAACATGTACTAATAAAGAAAATGCAAAATTACAAAAGATGTTATCAATGTTTGAAGAGATTGAGTCTATTGGTGTGAATATGGCTTATAAATGTAAATTAAAACATAAAAAATAGAGAAAGCATTTTTTTCCATTTTAGAAACATGTTTAAAATGTGTATGGCTTTTAAGAAATGGTAGCATGTGTACTTTAAAGACTGTAAAATATGCATATTCAATACACTTTCTTTGAGCTCATAGTAAGTATCCCAATTCATTTGTATGTATTAGGTATAAACTGGTGGACAGATTTATTCACAGACTAGAGATTGTCAAGGGAGAGAAGAAATAAACAACCATACAGACATAACTCCAATTATAAGAAATACTGTAATGTGAAAAGACATGGTGCTGTAAAAGAAAAGATAGGATCCTAAAAGAATGCTAGCTATTAAGTTGACTTCTCTAATTAGGGCATTTTAAACCACAGCACTGTGAAAGGAAGGGTATAAAACACAGGCACCACATGAGATTGAACTGCTAGGACAGACTGCCATTAATCCCAACCACAACATTCACCCACCTTGCCAACATACACATCCCACCATTTTTGCCACTTTCTGAAGCAGTTCTGAGAGTCATCTTTTATGAGGGTCTTTAGGAGTTGTGATAAGAATACAGGGAGGGTCACAGCTGAACGCCACTGAATGCAAAGGCGAGGCTGGATGAACCGCGTGGAGGGCCCTCATTCACATCTTCACCAGATCCGGCATCACGCAATGTCTGGCTCTTCCTCAAAGTCCAAATGACCATAAAGGGTAAATGTTTTAAATTGGTTGGGGACATCAAAGCTGCCATGCAAATACAGACACTCATGGAAAAGAGCCTCCAGAAATGCTTCAGACAATGGCAAGAACAAAGGGGTAACTGTGTTCAATCGGAGGGGGAGTACAGTGTGCTGATGGGGATCAATGGCAGTGTCGCTTTCACTCTGTAATATATTCCTTTAAATTTAAACATTCACCGTATATATTTACCACGCCTTAGATGTCAATGTATAAATAGGATCTTTGCAAGTTTACTACTGAATGATGGGTAGGACCGTATGCGATTTATAAAGGATAATGTATGTGATTCACACTGAGCATTGCTTTAGTCATCTTCTGCCATATCACTTTTGATCAGAGAGAGGAGGGACAGAAGCAGGTGTGTGCTGTTTCCATTAGCCAGTTTCAAGAATTCATTAAGACACTGAACCTGGCAGTAATAACATGGTATTCTTGGATCTTGACCGTGGAAACAACTGTTTATCTTTTTGAAAGTTATTCCAATTAAACACAAAGCTATGGAAACTCTTTTCCTAGTACAATACCTTTATATTCATTCTTTGTAAGGAAGATACATAAATGTGTTCCATCAACAATAGTAAAGCCAAATATTATTTTAATGTCCATGCTCTAATCATAATTAGATTTATAGCACCAAAAATATTAAAATTTAAATGGTGAAAATTAAAATACAGTGCTTGCACATATATGTATATACAACTGCATTGTACATATAATAAAATTACAGTATGTACACTAAAAGTAACTGATTACTTCTATAGACATTTATTGATTAAATTTTAGAAAGATGAACTACAGTTATATTTTCCTTAGAGATTATTTTTAAATGCATTACGGATGCAGTTTAATTTGTGCTATGAAGTTATGTTGCTGCATTGACAGATCGTGGCTTCATATATAAGTTGATAATTCTATAGAATATTTTTCTCCAGAAAATAAAATATAAAACTATTAAACAAGCAGGAGCAAGAAGGAAAAAAGAACAAGAAGGTAGAATGGAATTAGGAAAATAAACAACTGTTACTTGCCATAAAATAGATAAGAGGGAAAAATAAATTTTCATAAGTCATCTGGGGGTGATGAAAGCTAATGTATTTATTTTCAAATTGAATAGCATATTTCTAAATCTAATTTTGTAAAAGGAGATAAAAAGTAGAGTATATTAGTGTTGTACTTTGAACAGTATGAACAAATTTCTATAAAATTGTTATTTAAATTAACACTACTTTTCCTTCCTGATGTTTCTGTAATAGCTTTTGAATGTATCACACTGCAAGTGACTTAAAATCTTTTAACTTTAGTTTTGATTGCAACTGAATGGCATACGCATATTTTTCTCTATTAAACAAGCCAAACATTGCTTGGGAAGTAGACACGGGGAACATTTAAAACTACACTAAGCTAACAATGGTGGCACTACAACCCAGTGAAGTCTGTATATGAAGAGTACCGTACTCTTCCTTGTGGAAATGAGGCATCATAAAAATGCTGCTGAGGTTGCATTCTGTACAAGATATAAGTTTGTGTTACCGATGCAAAAATCCAATTCCAAAAATGTAATTATTATTACAGTCATAATGTGTTTTTCTCAACACC
>PVJX010048629.1:0-11399 GCA_004027295.1 Dolichotis patagonum
TAAGCTATATCCTGGCCCAGCTTGTCATTTTCTAGGCTATGTTTGATGCTACTGTAGTTTAGTCAAGGTGACATAATTCTAGTCAGTTGTTCTTCCTGGTATGCCAAGACTGAGACAGTATAGTAGTCATAAAAAATACTGTAGGTCAGTGCCAAAGAGCAAGGTGCTGGGACAAGTGGTAGCAACTTTTCATCCCTGGTAAATTGAAGAGATAGGATCTTGTAACAAACTCAAAACCCAAAAGCCAATTTATACCTGGAAGACATCTATGAGAAGTAGCTATTTCCAAAAGGTTCTAAATACTAGCAAAAAAGCTACCTGTCATAGCAATTTATAAGCATCAACACAGGAATTAAACTTAAAAAAGAAAGAAAGAAAATCAGAAGACTCTTAAACAAGATGCAACCCTAGACTTTCAGCTCATCATAGACAAACCCAGGGAGCAATGAGGTAGAACAATCTGAAAGCCATTTACCTAGACTCTTTGAAGTAGTAACAGCAGAAGTAACAAAGCAAGTAAATGAGGCTCTAGAAAAAAAATCAAATGAGAAATAATTTCTCAGATAATTACAGAGATGGTGACCATAACAAAAAAAGTCATGGTCAGAGACTCCAGAGGAGATACAAGTGAAAAAAAAAATAGAGGAGCTTAGGAAAATGATGGGAACCATAAATGTCCAACATTGCAAAGAATCTATGGAATCTATGAAAAGAGATTAAAAATTTCATTGAAAGTATACACAGAAAAATGAGCCAATGTGAGGACAGAATATCAGATATAGACAAATATAGACAATATTGCAGCTAGTGATCACAAAAAGAAACATTTCTTAAAAATAGCAAGGGACCATGAAAAATCAATCCAGCAGCTGTTACATGATATAAAGAAGAATAACATAAGATCAACTGAAGTCAATAAAAAAGCAGAAGATAGTGCAAAAACCTGTTTATAGAAGTAATGGCAAAAGACCTTTTCAAGCATGGAAAAAGAATTTGACATACAGATAAGTGAGGTATACAGAACTCCAATTAGCCATGATAAGAAAAAACAAAATCTACACCATGGCGTATAATAGTCAAGATTCCAAAAATTCAACACGAGAACACAATATTAAAAACTCTTAAGAGGAAATTAAAAAGTTACCTGTAAAGAAAAGCCCATCAAAATTACAATGCACTTCTCAAAACAAGCCCTCAAATCAAGTAGAACTTGGAGTAAAGTATTTCAAGCCCTAAAAGGAAACAATCTCCAACCCAGATTGATACACCTTGTAAAACTATCTTTCAAAATTGATGAAGAAATAAGATACTTCCATGACAACATCTGAAGAAATTCATGCCTATGAAATCAGCAGTCCAAAATGTTCTGATGGAAATTCCAGAAAGGGATAACAAGGACTACAACTCCACAAACCCCAACAGAATGAATCAACCAGGCAGGGCAAGTGATTAAACAGAGGAGGGGTGGGAAAGGACACCAACAACAGCAAAATAACATGATAAGGGTAAGTCAATATATATCAGTTATTACGATCAGTGTAAATTATCTCAATCAAAAGAAGCAGAATGGCAGAATGGATCAAAAGGCAAGATCCAACAATACACTGCATAAAAGAAATACATTTATCTGGGCATGGCAAAACACATCTATAATCCCTGAACTTAGGAAGCTGAGGCAGGATGACTGCTGTGAGTTTGAAGCCATCCTGAGTTACATAAGTGAGTTCAAGGCCTTCTGGAACAATATAGTGAGACATTGTCTCAAAAAAACTAGACAAACAAAAACCCCCAAAACCAAAATCAAACAAAAAACCCCACATTTAATTCAAAAAGAAATTCATAAACTGAAAGTCAAAGGATAGAAACAATGAATCCAGAAGAAAGCAAGGGTAGCTCCTATTTGCAGACAAACTGGATTTCAAGCCAAGACTGATCAAGAGAGACAAAGAAGGTCACTATATCCTCGTAAAGGGAACAATCTAATAGAAAAAGATAATAATCATAAATATATATGCTAATACTGGTTTCTTTAGAATTTTTATATCTTCCTGATTCAGCTTTGGTAATTCATATGTCCATTTCTTCTATACCAGAACACTCAACTATTTAAGCAAATATTAATGGACATGAAAAATCACATAAGCACTAATACAGTTGTAATGGGGGACCTCAGTTCTCCACTGCTGCAAATAGATCAACAAGAAAAAAAAATCAACAAACAAATGAACCAAACTTTTGAACAAATGGACTCAGCAGATGTCTACAGAGTGTTCCATATCAATACCTCAGAATACACTTTATTCTCAGCTGTACCCAGGATGTTCTACAAAATAGGCCACATATTAGCTCATAGAACATGCTTAAGTAAATGCAATGAAACTGAAATTATCCCATGCAGCTGGGGCACACCTGTAATCCTGGCACTTGGGAGGCTAAGATAGGAGAATCACTGAGATTGGGGAAAGCCTGAGCTACAAAGTGCGTTCAAGGCCAGCCTGAAGTGCATAGCAAACAATGCCTCAAACACACACACACACAAAGAAAGCAAGCAAGAAAGAAAGATAAACAAAGAAATTATCTCACGCATATCATCAGACCATACTGCAATGAAATTGGAAATCAATGACAAAAGAAACCATAAAAATTACATAAACACATGGAAATTAAATAACAGCTCCCTGAACAAACCAATGGGTCACAGATGAAACTAAAGAAGAAATTAGACAGTCTCTACAACTAAATGGTAATGCCAATACAATATACTGGAACTTATGGGACATGATGAAAGCAGTTCTATGAGGAAAATTTACAGGGGTAAATTCCCAAATCAGAAAAGCAGAATGAGCTCAAATAAACAACCAAAAGTTGAACTTTAAAGTTCTAGAAAAAGAAGAGAAAGTCAAGCCCAAAGATGATACAAGGGAGGAAACTATAAAGATCAGAGCAGAAATCAATGCAAACAATACAAAGAATCAATGCATGAATCAAAGAATTGGCTCTTCAAAAGATTAAAACTGATAAATCTTTAGCCAATCTTATCAAAAAAAAAAAAGGAAAAACTCAACTCCATGCAATGAGGAATGAAAAGGGTGAAATCACAACAGATCCTGCAGAAATCCAAAAGATCATCAATACCCACTTCAAGAACCTGTATTCTAATAAGATAGAAAGCATAGAAGAAATGGACATATGAATTACCAAAGCCAAATCAAGAAGATATAAAGCTCCTAAAGAAACCAATACCAGTCAGTGAAATTGAATATGTAATTAAAAACCTACCAACAAAGAAAAGCCCAACCCTTGGTGGATTCATTGCTCAATTCTACAAGAAATTTATAGAAAACCTAATGCCACTACTTCTCAATCTCTTTAACAAAACTAGAAGGGAATTGTTGTGATTGATGTGGTGAATGAGTGTTAAAATTGGAAGGGAAGCAATATCCTCAAATTCATTCATGAGAAGTAACAATTATCCTGATACAAAAACCATATAAGGATTTACTTAAAAAAGAGAAAAATGGGTCAATCTCCCTAATGAACATAGATGTAAAAATCCTCAATAAAAATACTGGCAAACAGAATGCAGCAAATCATCAAGATTATGACCAAGTATGAATCATCCCAGGGATGCAGGATGGTTTAACATGTGCAAATCAATAAATGTAAAATATAATATTAACAGAGCCAAAGACAAAAACCATATGGTTATCTCAACAGACATATCATATCCAACACCTATTCATGACCAAAAAAAATGCTATGGAAAGTTAGAATAGATGGTCTTTATCACAATCTGATAAAAGGCATCTATGACAAACCAACAGCTAACATCAGACTACATGGACAAAACCTAAAAGCTTTCACTCTAAAATCAAGCATATAAGGATGTCCACTATCACACTCTTATTCAATATAGTTCTGGAAACATTAGCCAAAGCAATTAGACAAGAGAAAGAAGTAAATAATTCATCCCCGGGACGATTAACAATAGGAAAAGAAGTTAAATGATTGTTACTTGCAGATGACATGATATTCTATTTAGAAGACCCCAAAAACTCCATAAGCTGGTATGGTAGCACACAGATGTAATCCCTACACTCAGGAAGCTAAGGCAGAAGGATGGCTCTGAGTTTGAGGCCAGCCTGGGCTACATAAGCAAGTTCAAGACCACTGTACACTACATAGTGAGATCCTGTCTCAAACAAACAAACAAACAACTCCACCAAAAGACTTGTAGATTTAATAACCAAATTCAGTAGGGTAGCTGGATACAAAGTCAACACTCAACAGCATATCTATGCATAATAACAAACTCACTGAATGAGAAATTAGGGAAACAAAACCTTTTATAGTAGCATCCACAAAAATGAAATACCTAGGAATCAATCAAATGAACAAAGTAAAACACCTTTACACTGAAAACTACAGTACTCTGAAAAAGGAGATCAAAGAGGATATCAGAAAGTGGAACGATATCACTTGTTCTTAGGTAAAAAGAACCAATATAGTGAAAATGACCAAAATGGGGAGGGGAGAAGGGTTTGAAGGGAGGGTAAAGGGATGGAAGAAAAAAGACACCACAAATTATATCATGTGCAGGTACAAATTCTCTATGATGAATGTGATCATTATTGTATATCTAAAAACGTACCAATAAATAAATAAATAATACCAATAAAATCTAATGTAAAAAAGACTGTATTTTCAAAATTTTTATACAGATTTAATGCAATTCCAATCAAAATATCAATAGCATAGCTCACAGAATTAGAAAAAATAACCCTAAAATTCTTTTGGAATCAAAAAGACCTAGAAGAGCAAAAGGAATTCTGAGCAACAAAGGCAAGGCAAAGGGCATCACAATTCCTGGTTTAAAATTATACTACATAGCTACTATGATAAAAACAGCATGGTACCAGCAGAAAAACAGACCAGAGAATCAATGGAACAGATTTAAAAATGTACAAACAACTCCAAACACATTCAGTCACCTTATCTTTGACAAAGGAGCCAAACTCCTTCACGGGAAGAAAGATAGCCTCTTTAATAAATGGTGCTAGGGAAACTGGATTTCCACACACCAAAGATTAAAACTAGCACAAGATCTTTCTTCATGCACAAAACTAAAAGCAAAATGAACCAAAGATCTAAACATTAAAACAGGAACACTGAATCTGCTGAAAGATAGAATATATAGAACTCTTGAGGTCACTGGTGTAGGTGAAAACTTTATGAACAAAACACTAATCCCACAGGAACTATTACAGAGAATCAACAACTGGGATCTCATCTTACTAAAAAGCTTTTGCATAACTAGAGAAACTACCAATAGAGTGAAGAGACAATCCACAATATGGGAAAAAGGTTTTGTAAGCTGTTCCTCAAAGGACTAAAATCTAGAATATATAAAGAACTAAAAAAAAAAAAAAATTCATACTTCCCAAATTTAAAGACCCAATCTAAAAATAGGCATCTGAAATGAAGACACTTCTTTGATGAAGAAGTACAGACAGCAAATAAATATATGAAAAAATGTTCAACATCACTGGTCATTTGAGAGATACAAATTAGACCAATACTGAGATTCTACCTCATTCTAGAGAGAATGGCTATTACTAAGAAATCAACCAATAACAAATGCTGATAGGACTGTGGAGAAAAAGGAACCCTTCTCCACTGTTGGTGAGTAGACTGGTACAACCACCAGTCTAATCAGTGGAAATCAGTGTGGAGATTCCTCAAAAAACTAAAACTAGAGACTTAATTTTACCCAGCTATTCCCTTTCTTGGTATCTTCCCGAAATAATTAAATGCATCATACCACAGCAATATATGTGCACTCATGTTTATAGTGGCGCAGTTCGTCAGAGCCAAATCTTGGAAACAACCCAAATGCCCATAGCTGAGGGGTACAGAAGATGCGGCTCTACAAGCAGAACTACTCTGGAGTACCACAACAGAGTACTACTCAGCCATAAAGAAGGATAAGCTTGAGATATTTCTAGGTAAATAGATGCACCTTGGGACTATACTCTTAAGTGAAAAAAATCAGACATGCATGTTTAAATACCATGCTCTCTGATGCGAGACACTGAAAGTGTAAATAAGGACCAAAATGTACAATAGGTATTTTAAAATGGGAAGAAAATATGTTCAAATGAAAAGGGGAACGAAGGAGGGTGAAAGGAAGGAAGGGACAAGAAAAAAAGACAGGACAAAAGAAAAAAACGAAAACAACGCTTTTGTAAATAAGGAGGGGAAGGGGGATTGCCAGGAGGGGAGGGGAACGGCAAAAAAAGCAGCAGTAATATGTCTCATGTACATGTACCAATTCACCATAACGAATGTTATCATTATATATATCTAAAATGTACCAATAAAATTAATTAAAAGAAAAGAAAAAGCCCTGTGTTACGGTTTAAATCTAGAATGTCCCCATTGCCTCTAGCGTTCAGAGGCGGGGTTTTAGGAAGACCATCAGATCACTGAGGGGTAAGTGCCTCAGTGAGGCGTTCACAGCTAACAGCACTGTTACAAGGTGAGGTGGTCAAAAGAGAGGCTCTCTGGGAGTGTGGCCCTGTCTCTTTCCACTTCTGCTGCTGTGGGATGAGCGCTTGAGCCTGTGTCAGGCCCTTCCACCATCCTGTTCCTGCCTTGGAGCCAGCCCATCAGGAACCACAAGGAGGCCCGAGTAAACCTCTCACCTGTACACTGTGGGTGTTTTGTCCCTGGGACGGGTTAGAGAATAAGACATCTTCATGCATACTAACCCTATTTGAAACTCAAGAACTCACCAGGCTCCCCATCCATGCTTTCCAGATGAAGACAGAGTCTAGGAGAGACTGGTGACCAGCACGATGGTAAGGCCACCGCACCCTCCACCGGTCCCAAGGGCAGCAGTCTCAGCTCCTTTGTTCACTCTTACTTTGTCGCAGAGGAGACTGAGCTGCATTTCCACACTGCGGTAACACAACGCTTAGCAAAAGCGGTCAACCAAGATAGCTCAGTTTTGGGGGCCTTAGCAAAGGCTGTAGCGTGACTCAGCACAGAAAGGAAAGCGTCGCATGGCCCTATGTCCGCCTTGTGAGATTTCTCTCCATTGATTTTTTTTTTCCCTTCCACCTCTTGCTCCGGCCTGGTCGCGCGTAGTGAATGAGGCCTGGCGGCAACGAGAAGCCAGGATGAAAAGCTCCCTACGAGGCGCTGTCAGGGCGGCTCAACCTGGGTGCCCCGCACTCTGGCAGGCGGAAGAATCCTTTGTCTTCAGACGGTGACAAGAGGGGGAAAAAATCCCAACTATTTGGCTGTGTAGCATCGCTCAAGCATGCCTTAATGGGGAAGGGCTAATGAGGAATGTAGGCTTTGAAAAGTCCAGCATAAAAAAATCCCAAAGCGTCTCACTGTACGATTCCACACAATTATAATTAAGAGGATTCAAACAACAAATCAGAGATTATGTTACCATTTTACCCAGTATGAAGGCTGTGGAATCTGCTTTCCCTTACTGGTTATTTTCAAAGAGATGTTGGCCTGTTATAATCAAATGTGTAGCAGAAAACATCCCTATTCTTCGTGCATTCTATAGGGTAGCAAGAATAAGAGAATAAAAGAAAAGGCAATTTTAAGCTACCAAATGAAGCCCAGCTGCGCGGGGCCTCCCCAGCCCCTCTCTGGCGTTGACCTATTCAGGGATCCTTGCTCTGGAGTTTTATCTCGACCAAAAACTGGTTTCAAACATTTTTACAAACTGGAGACACAGGTTTCTAGAGTGCAAAATTCACTTATGTTTTTTCTCCAGTGATTTTAAAAGCACTCACCTGTAACTTTGTGCTTCTGTTTGATAAAAATGCTTCTAATTAAAAGAAAAGACTAGGCCTATATTACTTCAAAAGTGTGTGATGGGACGATTGTATATAAAGAGGTTATCTCAATGAAACTTCTTTTTCTTTTTCTTTCTTTTTTTTGTGAGTACACATATAGTTGGGAAGAGGAAATAATGGATACACATAATTTTTGTTTGTTTTGTTTTTCTTTGTTTTTCTGTTTGGTGGTGCTGGGGATCAAACCCAGGGGCTTACAGCTGGTGTAATTGTATTACACCTGCTGGGATGGAATGTGATGATGGAATACAAAGTTTTCCTAATTTAAGAGTCTTTGCTAGGGAAGGGGTAATGGGCAGTTATTGTTTTATGGGTAGAGGCTCTGGGTTTAGGAAGATGAAGTTATAGAAATGTAGAGTGGTGATGGTTACTTCACACTGCCGAAATGTACACTTAAAACAGTAAACATCGAGGGCGTTACTTTTACAATAAAAAAGTTGTCTCTGTTTTTTAACAAAAAAACAGAGACAACAAGATTATGACAACAAGATTACAAGTTCATGATATAACTTGAAGATTTAAAAAGAAGAAAACATAAATTATTTAAAATCCTACTACTCTGACACATTTTTAATACTTCTGTATATATTCCTTCCCAAATTGTATTAAATATATATCTATATACACAATATTTAAACATGTGAATAAATAAAACTAGGATTGTATTAGGCATATTATTTGTCAATATGTGCATATAAATATATTACATATATTTTTATCACTTTCATCATCATTTTCAGTAGACTCATAGGTGATTGGGTATAGTTAATGATAAAGTTTTTCACATATGTATATACACATAAAAACATCCTTGTACATGATTGCTTTTTCAGAATAACCCAGAAGTAAATAATTGCTCACTATGCACATCATTAAGAGCTAAATGCCAGACAGGGTGGCACAGGTCTATAATCCTAGCACTCAGGAAGTTGAAGCAGGAGGATCACCAAGAGTTCCAGGCCAGCCTGGTTTATATAGTGATTTCAAAACCAGCCTGAACTTCATAAGGAGAACTTGTCTCCAAAACAAAAAAAGAGTTAAAGCCAGATATGTAACTGATCCATGCCTGTAATCCTGGGAGACTAAGGCAGAAGGATTGCAAGTTCAAGCCCCGTGAGGGGAATATAGCAATTTAGGGAAAACCTGTCTCAAAGAAAAAATAAAGAAGAAAAAGAAAACAGCTGGAATGTACAGTAGTTCAGTGTGAAGGCCCTGGATTCAATCCCCAGGACCTCCTCACATATGCACGCGTGCACACACACACATACACACACACAAATGTTCGCATCTTTGCCAATTTAACTTTTTGTTTGTTTTTGAGACAGAATCTCACCTTATATTTCAGACTGGCCTTGATCTTGCTGTATAGCCCAGGTTGCCAGCACCTTCTGCCTCAGCCCCCAAGTGCTTGGCCAGTGCCAATTTAGCTTTCACATGTAAGCACGTGCATGTGTGTTTCCTTCTTTATATGTAAGAGCTCTTTTTACATTAAGGGTCTTATTGACATTTATCATATAATTTTAGTTTATGGAACTTTTGCCACATAGCTATTGTTTTCAGTTTTTTACTCAGTTAAATCTACCTTTTTTTTCTTTCCCTTGTAATTTTTGACTTTGGTTGTCATGCTTTCCATCACTCAAGTGATATAAATATGTACCTGTATCTTTTTTTGATGTTATTTTAGACTTTTTAAAGTATAATATAATGAAAGTCACATATGAAATATCCAGGGCTACCATCATATGTAATGCTAAAGACTGGAATCTTTTCCTTTAACATCAGGAATAAGATAAAAATCCAGAAATTACATATATAACCAGTTGATTTTCTACAACAGTGCCAAGTCCATTCAATAGGGAAAAGAAATTCTTTTTCCCAACATGTGGTCCTAAGAAAACTGAATATCCACATGCAAGTTAATATACTGGACCTTTGCCTAACATTATTTATAAAAAGCGAACTCAAAATAGATCAAGGGACTAAATATAAGAGCTAAAGCTAAAAGGGCTGGGGTGTAACTCAGTACAGAAGTAAAGTCCACACCAAAAAAAAAAAAAAAAAAAAAAGCTAAAGCTGTACAACTCTTAGGAAGAAGAAAAAAAAAAGGAAAAAGTGACAATGGATTTGGCAGTAAAGTTTTTGACCTGACACCAAAATTAGACATGGAAAAAAATAAAAAACAAAACATAGTGTACTGCATCAAAACTAAATTGTGTGCATCAAAGGATACAACAGATTACAGAGGCCAGCTATAGAATGGGGAAATTTTTTTTTTTTTTTTGTACCGGGGATCGAACTCACGACCTCGCACTTGCCAGGCAGGCACTTAAGCCACTGAGCTAAATCCCCGGCCAGATGGGGAAATATTAGCAAATCATATATCTTACAAGGAACTGTATATATGCAGAATATATGAAGAACTACAAGTCAACAACAAGCAGCAAACACTGTAATTTTTTATAAGCAAAGGAATAGAACAGACATTTCTAAAAAAAAAAAAAAAAAAATACACGGATGGCCATTATGCACACACACAAAAAATCCACTAATCATTAGGGAAGTGCACATCAAAATTACACTGACCAGCGCTCTCCAAGACTGAAGCAGGAAGATTACAAGTTTGCCCCCAGCCTAGGCAATGAAATAACTTAGCAAGTCCCTGTCTCACAACTTAAAAATTAAAACAAAAGGAAGGTGAGGTAGGAATGAAGCACAGTGAAAAGACCTTAGGTTGGATTGAACCAGTATCACGCAAAAACAAACTTCACTGACATGTCGCTTCATCTACACTCATTGCTACACTCAATGCTATTAAAGCCAGGTATAATGGTGCATGCTTGTAACGCCAGCACTTTGGAGGATAAGGCAGGCTTGCCACAAGTTTGAGCCCAGCCTGAATAACATAGCAAGATCCTGTCTCAAAAATAAATAAATAAAAAGTTTTTAAAAACTATTATTAGAGAAAAATAAAAATTGGAAATAAAAAGCCCTGGAAAAGATACAGAAATTGGAACCTTTGTCCATAGCTAGTAACTCTGTAAAATGATTAACAGCTGCTGTGGAAAACAGTAGGATGGTTTCTACGAAAACTAAACAGGATTACCACCACATGTGCCAGCAGTTCCACTCCAAGGTACCGAAGAAAGGGCCTCAAACAGACATCTGAACTCAGGTTCACAGTAACATTCACAATGCTAAAAGATGGACACAACCTATACTTTCATCAACCAATAAGTGGATAAACATACACATATACTGACATATGATTCAGCTCCAAAAAAGAATGAACTTCCAGCCGAATATGACAGTGCACACCTATAGTCCCAGTGTTACAGGCAGCTGAGCTAATTAGCAATATTATAGGCAATCAGGGCTGGGCCCTCAAAGGAGCCAGTGCAGAAGTTCAGATACCTTGCAGTCTTGGAAGAGACAAACATCTGCTGTGGGCCAGATCTCAAGACAAAAGGCAAAGCAAACACAACCACATCCTAAGGATTGACAGACTGTCCAAATAGTTCT
>PVJX010048630.1:0-11406 GCA_004027295.1 Dolichotis patagonum
GATATAATTTTTATCCATCATTTTATTTATGTAATGCATAACCTTTATTGATTGCATATGCCAAACCATCTTTGCATCCTAATGATAAATTTCTATTGATCACAGCATATAATGCTTTTAGTGCTACGCTGATCTGGTTTATTTTTATCTTGATAAGGACATTATATCATCTATGTTCATAGGAATATTGGGTTGCATTTTTTCTTTTTTAGTATATTACCTGGCTTTTGTACTGGGATTAAGACATGAGAGAAGCAATTATTCTTTCTTCCCCACTATGAGAAGCTACAAGCAAGGGAACACCTGTAAACCTAGCTTGAGTCCTGGTGTCTCCTTAAAGAACACATCCCCAATGATTGAGCTTTCTCCCATTCTGTCCCCTGCCTTCTGCATAATGCCATAGGCCAGAAATCAAGGTTTTTGCAGATGGGTCCCTAGGGGATGTTTAAGATCCAAACCAACACATGAAATATACTGTGCATTAGAGGTACAGTCGTCAAAACACCCATGAAACAGACCTCGAAGTCGCTGACCCAGAAGGTGTCTTCTTAGGAGAAAGCATCAGTCTCTTCTCTCTGGTTCACTGGTCTCTGTTCAGCTTTCCTCAGGTGGGCCAGGTCTCACCTCCCTGCAAGGAGGTGCTGGGAGGGCAAGGGTAACACAAATGGGATGAGCACAAAGAGAATTTTCTGAAGTTAAACCCAAATTGGTAGGCGTTTTCTGGCTGAATCAGTGACTTTCAGACTTTTCCTGCATTCCTCAGATTCTCTGACAATTCAAGTGTTTGTTTTATTTCTTCTTTACATTTTGCATTTCTTTAGATAGAGATGAGAAAACATGCAAAATGTCTTTGCTAATTCTCATCCCTGAGTCACAAACATCATGGTTCGTGGGTAATTAAATTTTAGTACAAGCTTGATACCTTACAATACAGCATCTATATATTTTAAAGCAGTGAGAGGTTACCATGTTAATGCATTGCAGAGCAGTGGAATAAACTAACCCTTAACAGAATGCACCTTTATGTTTGTGTCTCCTGACAAAGCTATTGCTTCGAAGACTTTGCTCAGATATCACTGTGATTTTGTGAGTTGATACCTATATCGTACAATACATACTACTTTTAATGTATATTACTTATATTTTCTGATGCCACTTTTCACTGAAAATCTTAATTTCTGAACTGCCTCAAGAATAGATTGCAGAATTGCTGAAGCACACAATGCTACCCATAGACATGTGTAAAAATACTGGCAGAGATGCAAGAAATAGTTTTAAGTGGACAGTTTTACTGAATACATTTGCAAGTGGATACTTTGTCCCATGAATCTTGCAATTCCTATATCTTGATTGAATAAAGACTTTCATCATATAATCAGAGATACCAACTCTTCCACCTTTTTTAAACTCCTCTAGTGTGTGAAGTTTTCTGTTCAAGGTTTCTATATAAAGTCTTCTCTTTATTATGTTTCTACAGGGATTTCAAGAGCTGCTTCTACATCTCTTGCTTTCTACTTCAGTTTAAAAAAATCCTACTGGGGTTTCTATTTTTGTGTTACTTCACCAGATGTCCAAACCGTTTAAGACATGGCCTCTAAATCCTTGACAGCTATTTGAGGGCGTCAGTAGTTCTCAACTCACTCCACTTTTACCTGATCCTGTCTTGCCTTTTCCTATGGAAAGAATAAAGCAAACATGTAAAGAGTGCCAACAGGATGCAAGGCACCATAAACACTGGGGGACAATATAATACTTGTTTTCTGCTTCTGAAAACCTTAGGCAAACACAGAAATGTGTAATCTATTAGCATTTCTTAGAGAGTGTAAGAAATGCACTCAAACCTTTTGGATAAACTCTCTGCTCTGTTTTAAACATTTCTGCTCTTTCATTTACTAACAATCATTTCATTCTCTCATTTTAAATTCTGTATTTTTATCTTGGGGTGCATAAGACTTGTAGACTTTTCCTGAGGTACTTCACTTTTACAGTGCCTGCTGGCATATTGGATGCACTGCCTGTGCAGGTAGCACCCGAACTTAGCAAAAGTAACAATGCAATGTAATGTAATATTTAGGACACCAAGGGGCTTGTTGCCACCATTTTTTGTACTAAACTCATTGTCTTCAGAAACATTTTTTTGTGTGTGGAGGGAATCGAACTCAGGTCCTTGTGCTTGCTGGCCAGGTGCTCTGTCACTGAGCTACATCACCAGCATGGGAACTCGCTTTAAATCTCAATGTTTATAAGGTAATTTCATCAGATTGATGGGAAACAAATCCATAAAAATGTTACCATTAACTTTTTTCTCTGTCACAAGAATTTAGAGACACTAATTTCACACTTACTTTGAGAATTAGGCTAAGTAAAGATGGAATGCAAATGTCTTGGCTTGGACTTTCTTGGTGTCAGTCTAGTGGCGATCAAGAGGTGTGTCTGTGCCTATGTAACTTTGTCATGTGGTTTGAGTATACATTTACAGTGCTGGCAACACAATAACTTAACCTTTCATTAGAAAGTGCTATATAATATTGCTTCTGCAATTAATAAGCACAACTATTATAGAATATTAAACAGATGTTTGCATCTAAGGCAGGTGTTTAACCTAACTGAAAAGGTTTAGCTGACTTTGACAGAAGACCCCAAATAGTAGAACTGCAAACATCAATCTGATGCTCATTTTATCTTTCAGTGTCTATCTGGCCCTAAGTGTGTGTCTATACACACTGCCATTCTTTGCAGATAATCTTTTTGAATACCCAGTGAGCACAGAACCTATGTAAAGCCATCATAAGTTTGAGTTAATGAAACGCAAAGCAAGTACAATGTGAGTGAGTGGAGGGTGCTGACAGTCCAAGAAATGCCGTCCTCTTTGCTCAAACAGACACTTGCTTCCAACTTAGAAAGAAAGGCAACGACATCCTAAGAAATCCAAGCTACCAGCCAGGCACATGGTATTCTTTCCTGCTGACGTTTCTTACCTAAAATTGATAAGGGTGGAACAGAGGAAAAGGCAGGCATGGTAATGTGTAGTTTCTCCTCCTTTCTGTCCTTCCTTATCTATCTGTAAGCCAGAATGCCAGCAAGACTTATTAAAAAGTGAAGTGAAAGAGTTGTGTTACATTTCAGACCTAAGATAGCCCCAAAGCCTCATGTGTTTGGAGGGTGACTCGAATATGGGGACACTCTGTAGCTGCCTTGCCGTAGGAGGCAGGACCTTGTTGGAAGAGGCTGGGGGTGTGACCTGGAAGGGTTTACTTCCCTTCCTGGCACCTCCCTTAACTCCTGCTCTGAGGTTCTCTGCCTCTTGTCCGCCAGGCTATGAGAAGCTAGGCTCCGGTGCGCCCCTCTGCCATGCCGTCCTCTTTGGACCCAGGCCACTATGGACTGAATGTGAGCCAAAACAAAGGTCTCCTTCTTTACGTGGTGAGGGTTGGGTCTCAGTGACGAGGAAGTGACCAGCTTTATTCAGCCTCTCTTTTGGAAAGCATTTTTAAGATGTGAAATATAGGTTGTATAATTTTAGTAACTATCATGAGCTAAGTTCTCTTGCATTTTCATTGAAAACAGGTATGGTGAAGAACACAAAACTAAATAATAAAATTCACACGAATAATTTAAAATGGTTTTCTTGGAATGACATTAAATAGGAAATAAAAAACACTGAAATAAGTCTTGATACAAAAAAAGATACATTTTAATATATGGCAGTTCTTTCTGTTTTAGTATTGTTAGCAAAGAGATCCCATAGTTTATTTTGCACAGGGCCCTGCACCCTAATGACCAGTCCTGCCTACTTTAATGTGGTTTGACTACTGTGTCAGGAATCAGGGGTCTTTCTTCCCCTCTGCTCCAGTTTCTATTTTCTTACTGTTATGGCTTACAAGACAGAATCCACTTTGCTATAAGCACAAAGTCAAAACATATAAAGCCAAGGAGCATACGATGCTTTAAACTTTCTCTCTGGATGAGTTTAAGAAAGATGCTATATGATGCTTCTGCCTTGTTTTGTGAGTCAGAATAATAATTGCAACCACCATTCTAAAGCACTTAAATTATGAATATAAATTACCATTAATGTCTATACTTTAAAATGAAGTATTTTTCTTTCAGCCAATGTGAAACTAAATATCAAAGAAAAGATAGTAATTTTGAGGGAATTTTTCATATTTAAACACACTCAACAGTTCTGAATATTCTTTCTATTATGTTAATGAACTTACACTCTCTTCTACTGTCCCACTGCTCTATAGATATTTTGAATTCATTGTACTTTTATCATCTATGTTCAGTGAAGTTCCACGTATAATTGGTAGGTCAGGTCGCACAAAATCATGTATACATTTAATAACTAATAGACTCAACTTGAAGTACCTTCCATATAATTAACTAAATCTCATGTCTCAGCATTCTGGAGAACTGAATAATTAAATAGGTGTACATTATCATCCCCATTTTATAGATGGAATCATAGGTACAAAGATATTAAATAATTTGCTGGAGAACATAGATTTAGTCAATAGCAGAAATAAATTGAAAGTAATACTCAAAATTTGCATTAGGAGAAAAAGTTCAGCAAAAATTTCTGCTACATCTGTATTCTACATAGAAAACTAAATTGAAATTATCACTGTTCTCATTATTAATATTCATTGGTATCAGGAATATGCTAGGTACTATAATCTACACAGAATGAGATAAAACCCCCTGACCCCAGATCAACTATATATCTAATTCTCCCAACTTATTACTAGCACATTCAAATGGGTGTTTTATCACCTTAATTATTTTCCAGAAATGACACCAATAGAAAAAAAAATCTTCTCAGTCTAATTGCTAAAGAAAATACAGCTTATATTTGCCCACGTAGTACTTTTTGAATTGAGAAAAGGAAGATAGTATTTGAAAATGTATAGTAAGCCTAAAAAATAACTGAGAATGTAACCTATTAATTGGAAAGTTCTGTTCTTCAAGTCATTAATTTGGGTTGCATGTGTATACCACTACCAGTTTTAGTTATAATGTTACAATACATTTTTGGTCTATACAGATGACACACAGTGCCAGCCATAGTTAGTTCTCTGTAAACAAGTGTCCCTAATATGTGTGAAGTGCATATCTTCCCTACTGTGCTGCTGAGAAAGAAAAAGATCCTGAGAAGCGATGAGATAGATACGGTTTGATGGTAAACGCATAGTTACTCTTTCATCCATGTAATTCTATTTCTTTCTGTTCCAACATAATTACTCTTGTAAAGTCTTTCACTAGTATTAAAATAGGACACCCAAAAATCAGTATCTGTCCATTTTATTTTAATTGTTAAATATTTTTAGAATTAATATCTTCAGATGTATTTTTACAATGTAATTTTGTGTTTGTAATGGACAAGTGTTATTCATTTTCCTGCCTTTTGTGAAGTGATGGCTTTGAAAATTCTCTTAGTTTTTCTTTCTACTAGGAAAAAGTTATAATTGTCTTGCTGTTTTTAATGGTTATCTCTGAAATTTTTGAATGTATGATAATGTGTAAGTTTAAAATTAATCAATTCTCTTAGTATTCTATTGTAAGATTACCTTAAGGTTTATCCAATAAGCTTCTATTTTACATTTAAAATATTTCCAGGTTTTTAGTATTGTAATAATTCTATTATGACTGTATATCCATATATCTATCCAGCTATCTACATCTGCATAAATATTTGTGCATGCATTTATATTCCTGTGTGACTATTTTTATAGTAAAAATCCATAAAACATGAATATTTGCCAGAAACTATACACTTTAAGTTTTGCAGCTGTGTTAAATACTTCCCCTAAAATCCATGTACATTTTTACCGACACTGAGAGTGGATGAGCGAGGAAGCTACTCTTCCATCATCTCCCTTCCCTTGCATCTTCTGCTCCTCCTCTTCTTCCTTCTTCTGATGGGCAAACAGACTGTGACTTTTACATTCTTTATTTTATCCCTGTTTTACTATAATAAAATATGCATAATATTTATCATTTTGAGCATTCAAGAGTTTTAACTATTCATTAGTACTATTAGCTATATTCCCAAAATGTTATTGCCATCATCTGTGTTCAACATTTTTTTATAATTTTCAACAAAAATCATATACCATTCAGTAGTAATTCCATTCCTCCAACTGCCCTTAAGTAACTTCTACTGCATTTTGTATTTCTACGAATTTTCATATTCTAGTTATCTCTTGTAAGCAGAGTCAAGCCACATTTGTCCTACAGTATCGGGCATATTTCATTAAATATAATGTTTTCAATAATTCTTCAACATTTTTATCCTTTTGTCCTGAAAAACTAAAACTGAGAAACTATAAGAGTATATATAATGTAATATATTTTACAACATATGTATTTCTTAGTTATAACAATAGTAAGGAATGTAATTGCTTGCAGTATTTACCAAAATTCCACTGTGTCAAATGTCCTCATCTCAAAATTTACAGGAATCAAAGAAAGATACTATACCTCTTAAAGGTTAAATTTGTCTTTTTGATTTTTCTTATGTTTTAGTATAATACAGTTTTATAAAATTTAATCAATATTTCAGAAATAAGTATTACATAAAATTTTACTCTCCCTTGAAAGAAATTGGTGGCAATAAACATTTTATTTATCTGGTTTCATACAAATTTCTATATATTACTGTATAATACTATATATTGCTATGTGTCATTTTTCATTTTTGAACTGCCTGTTGATACTCTTAGCAAATTCTGGGCAATCCTTGTTGATGTCTAAAGCCCTTGATGCATGAGACGATAGCCTTATAAACTGTTCATGACTATCTTTTTAAAGTTATTTTTGTTATTTTTATTTTGTCTTCCCTAAATCTAATTGAGATTTGAATTAATAAGTGGTCATATACTTTTATTTTCATTCTATTATCTGAATTTTATGACATTATATTGTCACCCTGAATTTAGGATTGACGGCCATTTATGCTCTTTTCTTATGGTTTTCTGATTTCCGTGTGGGAGGTAATCTGCATTTAATCTGGCATTGTTTCCAGTAAAGAAAAAGGGAGAGGGCTGAATCCTTCCCATTCTCTTGGTCAATTTTGGTTTTATTTGTTGCTTTAATCTTCATAGAGCCATTTGTCTCAAAAATATTGATATTTATTGCTCCTGTTGATTTGTGTTACCACCTCCATTATATACTAAATTCACAAATATGTTCAAGGTTCCTAACTCTTCTATTACTATAATTCATCTGACTCTGTGTGTGTGTTTATCATATACTCTAAATTCCTGTAGTAACTCTTTTTCAATCTTCCACTAGGGTTTTGCTAGTTTTGAATGTCCCTTGACATGTGTTGAAAGTGTGGTCTTCACCCCACGTCATTTCCAGGGAGACCAGAGAACCTTCAGGAAGAAGAGTCTCGTGGAAAAAGCTAGGTCTCTGCTTCTGACTGCTGAGAGCTGGGAAGCCTCTTCCACCACTCACTGTCGCCAATGATGTCTGTCTTATCGCAGGCCCAAAAGTAACAGGGTCAGCTTATTATGTACTAAAAACTCCAAAATATGGTCCAAAATAAATCTTTCCTGCTTATAAGTTAATTTGCTCAGTTATGTTGTTACAGTAATGCAAAGATAATACAGACTGTCTTCTCAAATTACCTATCTCTAAGCTTTTCATTTCCCGTAATCTTATTAATCTCCTTCACGAATGGCATCTGCATTCTGTTCACAGAGTGGTAGATAAGACTCCTCTTAGAGGCAGATAGATGCTGGCCTTATATATGCTGTGCCTATGAGGTCAGTATGGGTGTAATTCTATGCCTTAAATAAATTTCCTGTAAATAAACATACATTGCAGGTATATGGAAAAACAGTCTTTTAAGAAAATCCTTAAACATATCCATGATGTAAATAATGATATAGAGACTTGCCTAATGATATATGTATAAAATTTTAAAAATTTGTAATTTTATAATAAAATACAATCAGAAGTTAAAACTGATATCTTGATCCATCCTATTTTCAGTGAGTCGAATATTTGTTATGTTACTTATTCTTTTTGTTCAGTTTCACTCTAGTCATTCTAGTTAATTTTATTTAAAGCCATTATTTAAAGTCTGACAGTAAAGAGATTGTATTTAATTGTGAAAACTTTCATTCTATTTCTTCGGTTCCTTAAAATGCTCAGTTTGACACTGGCACACCCATTTAACCATGAAATATGCATACTGACTATAGTAATGAAAAAAATATTCTTTCCTACCTATTCGGATACCCTTTGTAGAAGACAACATGCATTATATGCCTTTAAAGTAAGTGTAAGATTAAAGTGAAAATTTATGTGTGAAATTTCAGTTCTCAACATTGGTGGCCCTGAGGGAGAATTAAAAACAAACATAAATGTATGAATTAGGAAGAACATAAATATTCTTTTCTCGAGGAGATGATGACTCAAAGGATTGATAAACTTGAGTCTAATCCAGGTGGATGCTGATTAGAATTTGCAGCCCTCTGACAGCTCTGTAGTGATTTGTGTGGTCTAAGTTGTTGGTTATAATCTTAATAAAGAACAGTCAACATCGTTAAACCGTCTACCGTGATTAGAGTTAATCAGTGTCCTCTTTAGCAGCATTGACAGAACGTCAGGTTGAAATGGCATCTTTCCCCTCTCCCGGCCTCGCTAGCTGGAGAAAGTAAGGAAAGTGGAAAGTGTCATTTGCTATTCTGAAAGCAACAGAAATCCAACAAATGAAGAGCATCTCCTCATTAAGCTGCAGACATCCATTAATTCATCACATCCTGGACCACATGAAAGGAGGTGGGAGCAGAGAACTGAAACGGGTTTTGTTTTGCACGGTTTATAATCTAGTAGGAGAGAAAAAAACAAGTGCACAGCAGCTGTGGAATAGGGAAAGGGCTGTATGTATAAGGAGAGAAAACAAGTTAAATCCTCTGTCCAGCGCTCAGAGGAGAGAGTGTGGATTGTGTTTATAAAGTGTGAGGAGATGAGGGTTTTAAGCAATTGGAAAAGTCAAGGGGGAACACAAAATTAAATCAAAACT
The DNA here is from genome assembly GCA_004027295.1 of Dolichotis patagonum. Classification (NCBI taxonomy): domain Eukaryota; kingdom Metazoa; phylum Chordata; class Mammalia; order Rodentia; family Caviidae; genus Dolichotis; species Dolichotis patagonum. The sequence goes on from PVJX010048630.1 coordinate 9,038, forward strand.
TCCATTTCTATTAATTTATCTCATAAATTACCAATTCATTCGACCCATGGGTTCTTGTTTTTTGTGTTGTTAAACTTGGGTCATCAAAAATCTGCAGACTGATTTGATATGCTAGCTGGAATACATATCTCAAATTATTAATTATGGACTTCTTAACATTAAAGATATAGGATTTACTGAGACTTTTTTTTCGTTCTCTATGACCCATCAAGACAGAACAAAATCAATTCATACAAAGCTAGATTTAGCAGATATAAAATAATCTTTAAGATGCTGTACCTATATATACATACACCAAAATAAAATATGCTGCATAAGATATATTTAAAGTATACACATAAATATAACTGAATATTTCCACCAAGTACATCAGTTAATTTTATCAATGTTATTTGCATAAAATACTAGTGTGTAGTAAAAAAAATCAAAATGATGGCTTATGCCATTTTATGCTGTGCAAAACTCTATCATTAGTTAGATGATTTTCTTGTGATAAGAAAAAACAATTCCTCATTCACAGCAAATCCAAGAATATATTTCACTTTGGAATAAGTACTAATTCTTATTAAATAAAATTACTACATATGTCAAATGATTTTTATAGGCAAACTGCAAAGATACGATAGAGCAATTGTAAGATTTTTTTAAAGTTAACAAAATGCCATACAGAAAATGTAGATTCTCTTTTCTTGGTAATTAATTTGTCTCCTGATGAGAAGAAATTAAAATCTACTTTATTTTGCAATGAGATTACATGTGATCAGAGACAAGATGTCCAACCAATCACAGGAAACCTCAAATGGTCACCTATAATATCAGGGCAGTGTGGGGAGAGGGGGGTATAATGGAAGAGCAGTTTTTTGATTCTGTCAAAGAAATAGAACTTAGTATTAATCAAAAAACTTAACTGAATCTCATAAAAACAATTCCAATAAGCAGACAATGCAATGCCTATGGCTTCAAGAAGGAGGGACCCAGGCTGCTGTCATACTGGCCCTATGCATCGGTGACACACGGAAAGAAAACAGCAGGCAGTGAGTATTCACTGAGGCAGGAATTATAGGAGACATGGACAGCTTGTAGTGATACTCACATTGCAGAATTTTTAGGTGACTTAATGAAAATATACTCAATATACATAGCCTGGTGTTTGGCAAATTGATGAATACTCAATAAACAATCATTCTGTGTCTCTTTTTCCTGAACCCATGGAGCTCAACATTGTTAAGAGTTTCTATTTTCAGGCGGTGATAGTTTGTAATGAAAATGCTAATCTGTGAATTCTTTTTTTTCAATTTGTGAATTCTTATAGGAAGCAGTATTTCTTCTAAAGAGGGCAAAGAGTGAATTTCATCGGAGAAAATAATCTTGTTCCTCTGTATGTGAAACAGATATATATTGTATTACACTTTGAACATAAATATAGTATATCTGTGATACTATCATTTCATAGAAGTTCAATTAGAAAAAAGTGTCACAAAATGTTCCTAGAGGGTTGACTACATTTAAAAATGCTAAACACTGGACTAACAATTAGAATGCACATTTAGAGAAACATTCAGAGCTGCATCTGGTGGCTGCTAAACCATACAATTGTTAATTCACACATTTAACAATGTCTACTAAGTGCACACTATGTGTTGAACAATTTACTAGCAACTGTAATGAGTAAAAATATATGTGGCATAGTCCATGAACTCTAGGCACTTAGAATTCTTCACCAAATGTTAAAAACATAAGTAGTAAAAAGGTTCAAAGTGCAGAGGAAAAAAACTATTTTCTTGCTTGAATGATGAGGATGTTTTTCTAGGAGAAGTCACATTAGCTGGCTTTTGCAGAACTAAACATAAATGATCATACGTGAGACAGTCGGTGTACAGAGGATGCCACGAACACAGGCCTAGCATGACAGAGAGCAGCATTAAGAAGAATAGTGCAGGAAGTCTGGGAATGGCAGGAAACAGAGAGGAGCCTAAGAGAGGAATTGCAGACACAGAGTAGAATACCAGCATCAGCTCAGGGAAACAGACTGAAGCTAGCAGACCTTTAGCAGTGGAGCAGGTGTCCTGCAACTGGCAGAGGGGTGGTCTTCATTTTGCCACTCTCCAACATGCCAGAAAATGCAGTGTCAGAGGTAGAGGCTCCCTCTCCTGAGCTATGCCATGTTACCATGGATATCCAGGAAGGAAGTGAGCAAAAATTTCTGCCCAAATATGACAGCAAAGGAAATGTTGAAGGTTCAAGGAACTTAATACTCCACTAGATAGAGATGTATGTGTAGAGGGGTTTAATGGATAGAAATCCAGGAGCTTCAAAGTTTCCAGTCTGAATGCTTCTCTATACTCTCAATCCTGGTCTTTAATAAGGAA